>CAWUFW010001012.1:3000000-3269763 GCA_963921515.1 Calotriton arnoldi
TGTTGGTTTCATACCTGCATGAACATCTTGTAAGAAAGGAGGTTGTTAATTGCAAAGCATGTGAGTCCTTCACAATTAATAAAAGACACCGGGGCATATTCTCAAGGAACTATCGCCGAGTTAACAGCACTTTATCTCAGCCAAAGTCGCGATAAATTCATCGCCCCATTCACAAGCTGGTGCAAACAGCCGATATCACCAGTTTACCTGCGATAGCAGCCGCAAAAAACATTGCCACAGATGACCCCGGCAACTAACGCTAATGACATGCAGAGTAGGCGTTCCCGTGCAAAAATACGCGACAACACCACAACGCAACATTCTCAACGACCAGCCAGATCGGCGATAAGATCACAAAACATGCGATAAGGCGCGTCAGCAGCAGGAAATTAACACCTGCTCTGACCTGGTGCAAAGTCGGACGACAACCTGCACCAGAAAAGGGAGCCCAGCCCACAGCCACACCTGAAGAACAACAGATGCCATGGAGCTACTCATCATGCAGCTCGGAGCCCCAACAGGGCCAGAACACCCACCACACCCAGGCCCGCCACCCCCCCCGGATTCCGCCCCCGCCCCCCCGGACCACCACGGAGGCAGCGCAGACAAAGACAGCGGACCTTCAGGAAACGCACCAGCCTCACAGACTTGACACCAGAGAATGTCATTGCCCACTACAGACTCAAAAGGTCAACCATCCTCCGCATCCTGACCATCATTGCCCACAGGCTGACGGTACCAACACAGCGGACAACCAACATCCCACCTCAGACAAAGCTGCTGGCTGTGCTGCACCTGTTGGCCTCTGGGACATTCCAACCAAGAACTGCCAGAGTCGGAGGAGTCTCACAGCCAGCCCTATCCAAGTTCCTCAAACCTGTCCTGGATGCCATCATCAGCTTGGTACCCCAGTACCTTTACTTCCCCCACACTGCGCAGGAACAGCTGGAGACCAAGCAAGGCTTCTACGCCATAGCAGGCTTCCAGCACGTGTTGGGGGCAATTGACTGCACACATGTCCTACTTGTGCCCCCTGCCGGCACTGCACACAATTACCGCAACAGAAAGCACAAGCATTCCATCAATGTGCAGGCAATAGTGGACCACCGGTGACTCTTCACCAATGTCGTCGCCAACTACCCAGGCAGTGTGCATGATTCATACATCTTCCGACAGTCCATTATCAACCGGCGCTTCCAGGATGGCACCTACGGAAATGCAGTGCTCGTTGGTAATTACCAAATGAACACACCACACACCTTAACTCCACAATCATGCATCTCGCAACTGTGGGAATGCACATGTTACAAACTCACATACAACATGCCCACCCACCATACACGACAGCACAACGTACTGCGGAAACCTGGGCTAGCCATGTACATGAGCCATCAATGGCATGGCACCTCAGCCACACAATAGCAGTATGTGGGGAGAGGTGGGAACCAGGCATGTGCGAAGGAGGCAAGTGACCCATGAATGAGAATGCACACAATGCCAAGTGTGGCATGGAAGTGCTGGACATACTGCAGTATGCAGACCACAGACATGTCCATGTCGACATATACTGCTGGTGGTGGTAGTGTTGTGGACAGTGGACGCAACCATGTCATCCCAGCCAGTGGGGAAGGTCTCTGAAATGTAGCTTGTGACGTCCCCCCCTGTAAGCGTGTGCGGATTGGGCCAGGCCAGCGTAGGGGTGTGAATAAAAAGCACGTAGCTCTGGGCATGGTTCTCTTCCGGAATGCCCAACGTGTCTGCCAGGGCGGCGCCTCCCACCCCGTCACGAGGCCGACGCCGTCGCCGTGAGCGGTGTGGCCTGCGATCCTGTGCGCCTGCTGCAGCCCGGGCTGCTGGTCCCCGAACCAGTCTTGTCCGCCCCTACGCACCCAGGCCTCACTGCTCCAAGAGGGCCCACCACGAGCCTCCTCAGACCATCACGGCCACCGCAAGCAAGGCCCGCAATACTCCTTTCACGTTGACGTACTCCACCGGCATACACAGCGGTCAAGTAGGTCACACATTTGGAACTGAGGCTTGATTACACAATGGCAGAGTACATATTTATGGCATCGTTTATATCCCTATACTCCCTTCGATGTGGTGCCACCAACTCTGTGCATAGCAAACCGACAACACGTGTCTGTGGGCCCTTGCGGACTTCTGCCTTCGGCCTACACAGCGGTCCAGCAGGCCTCACACCAATCCAATACAGTCCGTAACAGGCAGGACACGGCATCGGCGCTGGCTAAACACCCGCTCAGCTCTGGTGCCTCCACCTCCGTCAACCAGGAATCTTCTCCACATGCCATTTCAATGCCATGTGTTAGAGATCCAGGAGGAGCTGGCTGCACAGCGGGTGCCCCGCGCTGACCACTGCCTCCGGCACCCACTTTGGTCGAGTAGGACACACAATTGGAACTGAGTCTTGATTTGTTCATTGCAGACTTCATATCATTGTACAGGCCTCATCGCAGACTGCATCTCCTTCCGGCTCTGGTGCCACTGACTCTGTGCCACGGGAGTCATGGACACTCTCTGGTTGAACTCTGGTGGCGTCTGAGTCTATGGCCTGGGGGTTGTCTTCATCATCATGCAGCTGATACTGACATTGTGGGAAAAAGGAGACTGTAGCATTCAACTCCTCCATATTGCCTGTTTCTGCTTGCTTCTGCCCTCTGCATCATGCCCTGGATGGACACCTTCCACTGTCCCCCGTAACACTCCGCGACATTCTCCTTGGACATCAACTGGGACCCGCTCAGCTCTCGTGGCCCTACCTCAGTGCATCGCAAGTCACCGTCCCGTGGCGGTGTGCCTGTGCCGGCCGCTGTGCATCCGGGGCCACCAACTCTGTGCAGCTCAAGTCATGGACCCTTGCTGTTTGCACTTTGAACTTCTGATTGTCTGATCACTGTTGTAGTTGTTGCCAGCACCAACCAACCCCTGAGGGGTGGCTTACACTACCCAACACCCATCCAGCACAGGCGTCACTGGACATGTGACCCTGGCAATGAAAGGTGCCAGGCGCACGTGTCCGTAGCCAGTTCCACGGATAATCTCAGTGTGTCCGTGTGGTCATTATGTATGCATGAGGGCCCCGGGCCATACCACATTACATGTAGCTGTGTCGGACCCCCCTGTGAGCGTGAGGGAGTGGACCGGCGTATGGCAGTACGGCGTAGGGGTGTGGTCATTCAACACGTGGCTCTGGGCGTGGTTAAGTTTAGGCCTTGCCAAGGAAGTAACTAATGCGTGTATCTCAGGTGTAGTGTCAGTGCCACTGGTCACACAATATACAATGTTGCTCTGTAGCATGCACCCGGAGAACGGGCTCGGCCGAGGGGTAAATGAGGGTGCGCAGGCCCGCTCGGGGTCAGGGATCAGACATGCCAACTGTTCTGTGTGTCGCTATTTCCGCAGCATAAGCCAAAGGTCTACCCTCAACCGCATGGCGAGTTCAGCCAGGCATGAACTCTACATCTGTGTCCGCCCTGTCCTTACCATGGGCCTACACACACGTGTCGGTCCACCTTCAGCGCACGACATCACTGTGTCGTTGTCAGGCTTGTGGACATGCGCAGACAGGCATGACAATAGTGTGCCATAGGGGTGCAAGTCATGCAACCGCGCTGCGCACACTAGTGAATATGCTCGGGGGAGAGAGGAGCGGCATTGAGGCTACGTAATACACATTGATGCTGCTCATTTGCAACAAGCAGTACATGTCATGCAGGAATCACAAAGTCACACATATCACACACCAATGTACCAGTGAGCCTGCCAACACATCATGCAGAACCAACTATTGACTCATGTCTCTCTGCACTGTCCCAGGTGACCAAGGATATGCACTCTGCGCTTGGATGATGACACCTCTCCGAGCCCCGAACACACAGGCCCAGAGGCAGTACAATGCGGCCCACAGACGCACCAGGGGCATCGTGGAATGCACATTTGGCGTGTTGCAGTCACGTTTCAGGTGCCTGGACATCACAGGTGGAAGGCTCCTGTACAGCCCAGACATTGGGTGCAAGATGATCGTTGCATGTTGTGTGTTGCACAACATATGTGTACGCAGCAAGGCACCATGGATACAAGTGCCAGATGCACCGGACGATGATGATGAAGATGAGGCAGGTGGACCACACCCCACTGCAGCCGCAGCAGGAATAGCCCGTAGGAACACCATCATTGACAATTTCTTCACATGAGCACGTCACATTGTGACAGTCTTTGGCAGTAATGGGACAGTACAAAATGACCACAGGCACAGCATGTGCAAATAAATGCATTCAAAATACACATTCCCTGAGTGCATGTCACTCATCTGTACAGGACTGCCAGTTCTGTGTGTCGCAGTTAGTAGGGAATCCCACTCTTCGGCGTTTCACATGTGTCCAAATTCATTCCATTTTGGCTGCCATTTGTGTCATAGAGGTGACAACAGGGCTCCTTTTGGGGTCAGATATGTACCACCATGATGCAGGGATGCCCCCTGTGACTCAAGTCCCACAACATGGGCAACATGTACGCAAGCGAGAGTCACTGCCCCTACATTCGTCCACGCTTTCATAATTGATTGATCATGGTCATGACACGTCTGTGTGCAGGAGGGGTTGCTTGTCCCTCTGCAATGTGAGGGGGAGATGCGGTTTCACTGTGTGTTACATGCATGTTTCAGCATTGGCGCAGTTTACATGCAGACTGCATGTCAACGTACATTGTGACTGTGAGGAGATGCCTATTTGATGCGGGACAATGGTCATTTGTTCTACGTTACGGATGTGGTGTTGTGCTCGTACATTGTCATCTCACCATTTTTTTACTCTGCTTTTATGGTGCATTTTCCCGCATGACGCGTGGGAATTGAAGGCCTCTCGCTGGTTATCGCTGATTTTTGTATCGCGATTGGCCTCATCGCTACTATTTTCACGTTCGTGTTTCGCGTTTTTTCTGCGTCGCGTTAGTTTTAACACGTTATTTTGACGCGTTATCGTGGGCCTATCGCATGGGGCCGCCGTGTTGTGAATACCACGTTAACACGGAGTTGTTTTCCCGCGATAGACTGCAATGTGAAGAGTTGCGTTAAGCAAATTTTGCTGTAGTTATCACACGTTCTTGAGAATATGCCCCACCATATTTAGTTTACTGGGAACCAAGTACCTGATTTTTCACTTTACCTTCTCAGGTGGCAAAGCAGGGCAGTACAAGACTATCTCAACGAAGGTGGTGTGGGCTAGTACCTCAGCTCACTGTTAAGCAACAAACAACCTTGAATAAATCATTGCCCAGTTAGTGCTTTTTCTTATAAAAAGGAAAAATTATTTATTATACATACTACTGAGTACTACACATCAACTTACTCACATCTACAAATAGGCAGAAGGAAATACCTATTGTGACACTCTCAGAACACGTTACACCTCTAGCGAAACCTGAACCCTATAACCACAATCCCCCCACACTAGACACAATCTAAGAGGGGGTTGTTAGCAAAAGTTAAGGCTAGTGGCTTTGTATGGGTATCACCACAATATTATAAACAGAATAATTGGCATATTAATCCAATTCAACACAGTTGAAATCAATAAGGATGTTCCTACAAGACATTCATTAAGGCATGTCAGTGATAACCTTGAGGTTGTCAAAAAGCATTTCAAAATGTGTCAATGACCATCATCAAAATTAATGATTGACTATGTTCTTTCAACACAACCTTTTTAATTACCTTGATGAAAAATTGTCACTGCTAACAAAGCATTGTCAAATCAATTCAATTTGTGCCTAACTCTTTAGTCTACATTAACATCGTGCCACTAAAGCTTTAGTACCAACTAGCCTGTATGCCAGAGCTAATGTGTAACAGCAAAAGCTCCAGGAGCGTTTGAAATTCTGAGGAACTTCTCTCAACGTCAAAAATATAATGCCCTGGGTGAACTAGGGAGTCATCAGTGAACCTTTGGTAGCAGGGCTGGTGCACACCTGGAAGCCAGCAGGGATGGTGCACACCTGGAAGCCTGTACAGTATTCCATTAAAGGGTTGGTGGTGACCCTGCACTTTCCGAAGCACCACCAAAACCATAAATGCATCTTTTGAGTGCCACAGAGTATTCTGGTAGTTTCCTTTAGCCTAGAGGCATGTATATATTCTAGAGTTGCTTCCCCATTCCAAAATGTTTTGATTACCATATAGCCTTGCATGGCAATGTTGGAAAGTGGTTTAATATTAGTGCTAAGCAGTGACTTGCCACTAGTCAGAAGGCCACCAACACAATAAAAGGTTCAGTTATGGTCTCAATTTAATAATCCCTTGCCCCATCCTTGGTAGCTGGCAATGAGTAGGCAGGCTCAACTTAGGATACAGGTATGTAAAGCATTTAAAACCATCAATACATTAAATAATACACAACACATAATAAAAATCCAACACCAATTTATAAAAATGGTAATATTTTTATCTTTAAAATAACACTAAAACAACAAAAATCTAATGCAGGGAACCGGAGATATTATTATTTTTTAAATAGTAAACACTTTCTAGTGCTTAAAAATCAAAAGCACCAACTTGGGACATATGGTTGTGCTTGACTGCGACAAAGTCAAAGTTTCAGGCTGACCGCAGTGGAGCCCTGGTCGGATACACTAAGTGGGAGGACTCGGTCAATATTTTACCTTCACACTTGGAAACATTTTCTAGAGGATTTTCTCTTGATGTCGAGCGACGCTCCTTTACAGGCCGGATTCACGTCAACGTCTCTGGCTTGATCTAGTTCTAACCCTCGGCCAACTCCTGGAAGTCTTCAGCTCTGGTGCTTACAGTGGAACAAACCTGAAATCCAGGCCGGGTCACGGTTCGAGGTCGTCCGCTTGACTCCAGACGTCGAGTCGGTTAACTCATTGAGTTTTTTTCCAAACGTTGCTTCGAACTTCTAGAACTTCTTTCTGAAGTTCATCTTGTGTGTTCAATGTGTCCACAACAACAATACAAGGGTCTAGAAGCTCTGAGATGGTCCTTGCGATGTTCAGACTACAATTCCCATAATGCACCTGCCAAATCCTCAAAAGTCCACTGGACACACTCCCGAATGGGGATTTATTGGTGGAGATGATGCAGGTGGGCTATGTTAACCTGTAGCTTGCAGGGAGTCCACTTCTAAATCTTTGTGAGACCAGGCAAAGTCATTAGGGCTGTAGTACCAGCTTGTGCAGCAGATACAGTCCTTCAGAGTGCAGTCATTTGGGTGCAGATCAGGGTTCCAGCAGGGCAGTCCTTTTTCTCCTTGTTGTTTCAGGCAGCTCTTCCATATTTAATCAGTGTTCCTTGGTGTCAAGCAGGGGGGACATCCTTGTTCAATGGGATGCACAGTGTCATCCAGATGTATGCCCACTTCCTCCAAAGTGTGGCATATTCTTGTCCCAGAAAGCACTTTTCTTCCAAAATCCAAAATAGAGAAACTCTCTCCTGGAGGGTTAGATCTGACTAAGCCAAACCACTGGCATGATTAGTATTCCCTAACCCTCCCCTTCCAGCCCCTTCCCTTACCTAAATACAGGGACTCCTGTGTGGCTAGGGGTGGCAGAATGTGAGAGTAAGCCTGTGCTGCACCAAAGTGTAAATCCTCACCCACGCACACAAGGCCCTCCACGACCTGGGCCCCAAGTACCTCAACGACCGCATGACCTTCTACACGCCCACCCGCCAGCTACGATCAACCAGCCACGCCCTCGCCACCGTACCACGCATCCGCAGAGCCACCGCCGGAGGAAGATCCTTCTCCTACCTGGCAGCCAAGACCTGGAACTCCCTCCCCACTCACCTTCGGCGAACCCAGGACCATCTCTCCTTCAGGAAGCAGCTCAAGACCTGGCTGTTCGAGCAGTAACTTACCCCCTCCCCCAGCGCCTTGAGACCCTCCCGGGTGAGTAGCGCGCTCTATAAATGCCGTGATTGATTGATTGATTGATTGATAATTCTCACTTTGAAGACCAGTTTGGCTACTTCAGCCCCATCCTGCCTTTTGCTTCTGCAGCTGAAGTTATCCCCACACAGCAAATCCTTTGTCTCTCTAATAGGCCACTTCACACCTCATTAACACAGCCTGGCTAAGCCTGGCAGAGGCTGTCCAAATCAAGAGAGGGCAGCTGGAAGGCTGGATTTTGAGTTAAAGAAAAGAGCGTTCTGTAACAGTTATAGCAGATCTAACAGTGTCAAGTTGTTGGATGCATCATAACAATTCTTTTATGTCCTTAAATTATATTTTTAGCTTGCTCCTATCAATAGTTACATGTTGTTAAAGTATTCCTGTGTTATGGAACCATTTGCTATAATGGGAAAAAAAGAAATTATCAGTTTGTCCCTCACCAGGACATATAAAACATCTTTCTAATGTCCCTGCTTTTAGTTAGAAGGTATACTACCCCTGCCGCTCATAGGGGAGACCTTAGGGGTGATGTATATGTAAAAATATGTTAGCCTGAGACTTTGGAAGTCCATTTAAATCCAAAGTCGAATTTGCATATAATTTAATTTAAAGGCATCCTGAAAGGGAGGGCAGCCTTTACAATGACAGCAGGCAACACAGTAGTGCACACTTAAGTGCATTAAGTCTACTGGGCCTCTAAAGCTACATGCCCTTTTTTATACTAGGGACTTACAACTAGGCTGCCAGTACCTATTGTAATTACACTTGATTACCACATACTTTTAATCAGAGCATAGGCCCTGGGTCTGGTTAGCAGAGCACAGGTCGCAGTCAGAGTCAGAAAACCAGCATCTAGTAGTCACATTGGGAACGAAAAATGGGGGGGACACTGTAAACAGGTCTTGATTTCTCACACACCCTTAGATTTTAGGGGGGTTGTGGCTCTTGCCTCTAATTGGGGCATCTGGCATGTGGAGGTGAAAGGCAGCAGGTGAAGACCACTCCAGTGCTACTCAGCTGGCTTTCAACCAGGCCAACACTGTTCTTGTGCTGGCACAGGAGTTAGAAATTGTTTTCTACTGTCCATGTACTCATGGGCTTGCAGTGAAGTGGTGTGTGCCCTCCACTGCCCAGACACCCCCCCAGTGGGAGAGTGCAATGGTACTCATCTGGTTTTGCCTCTGTTCAAGAAAGATGGGGACCCTGGGACAGTTTTCCATGCATCCGACCTGGGGGGTGGGGTCACCTGGGTAGAGGATCTTCTTTGGGGAGGGGGCACATGAATATTTCAGATTTAAACATGAGTTTGCATCCCCAGGGACCTAGACCATCCACAAAGTACGACACTTCACAGGCCCATTATTTTGGCCCCGTTTAGATGATTTTCCTGCTTTATGTGGCATTTGGCTCCTCATGGCACTTTGATTTTCTGATGGCTTCTAAGTCTATAAACTTTACTTTTCTGTCTACAGCCTGTTTTCTCTGCTCCTGATGTGGGACGTATCCTCTATCTGGGCTCCTGGCATCTGCTTTCACCAGGGGATCCCCCCAACTGCCCCTCAGTATCCCACTCGAGAGCATCCTCACTGCCACACTCCAGAGAGCTTTGGCTGTCCTACAAGGCACATACATCTCAGCAGCAGAGCTGGTAGCCTCCCTCGTGGTGGCTGGTATCCCATCTGCAGCACTGGTGCACAGACGTTCCAGGGAAACTCTCAAGGGTCTCCACCAAGCATCCCCCTACTATCCCGCAGAGGACATAAGGGGGCTGCGCCACTGGCCCTTACGAAACCCTCTACTTTCTGGGTGCCAGCTGAAGCTAAAAATTCTATTTTCCATGTTACAGTGCAGTCTGGTGGTTTCCCCTTCCAGCCGTGCATTCCTCTGGCATTGTTGATTCGGGTCCAGACAGTTATCACAGTCTCTTCCTTGTGCAGGATTGTGTAATAGGGTTGGAAAGTTCTAGAAGATATCTACCTCTGCCCAGTCCTAGGCTGGCACATCATCACTCTGCCCCTTCCCCAACCCTCCTACACTACATTAATGGATATTTCAAAATTGTGGGTTGAAGTCGTCTAAAGAAAGAGAATCCCTGAGATCTTCAACTCTGCTCTCAATTAACACAGTTTCACTCAAATATTTCAAAGGGAGGACCCTCCTATGTTTGACTCCAGCGGCTTTCTTCCTTTGCTCCTGCCGGACTGAGCATTCTGAGGCCACAATAAGAAGAGCTAATTAGCTCATGCAGATGCTGTCTCCACATTCTTCTCTCACAGGAACAAGCCCAATCACTCACAAATGGCTCTACTGTGTATGGAGGCCATTGATGCTTCTACTGGAGAGCAGAGTGAATAACTCCCAGCAGCAGGCAAGGTGGCCTTGAATCTGATTATGAGCTGAACCAGGGAAATATGTCAAATCTCTAAGTGCCATAAGCAGTGCAGTTATTATGAATGTGACTGTGTATATACTGTTGGGATACATGTTTAACTTAGGATTGATACCTGAATGGTATCTCTAGTCCCAAGTATATGTAAACTGTGCTGTGGCACAGATTTCTCCCATAATATACAAATGAGGAAAGAAATTAGCTGAAATATTTCATGCACCACCAACTAAATGTATGCATTGGAACAAAAATGGACACATAAGCTTTTCATGTACCTTTAAATTAGTCCTAAGTGCAGTTATTGAAAAGTGACATGAAACTGGCTCAGACTTTCTGAGCAGATGTATCTGAGTTCAGTTAAGACTGATAGTGAGTTTCAGTGCCTGACCTTAGTGTGGTGTCTTGGCAAGTCTCAGAAACCTTTGCAAGGGTTGAATTTTACAAAAGTTGGGTGAGTTTGACATTATGTAAGCCACACATCCTTTTCTAGTTTCCTTACTGGATGGGGTTTCAATGCAGGAGAGTGACCCAAATGTGGGAGACTTTGGGAGGTTTTGGGAAGGAAACATTGGGCTTAAACAGTTTTTGGATCAATATTTTTAATTTAGCTTAGCGAAAAATAATTTTGGAATGAATCTTTATATGAGGAGGTCCTGTGTAACTGTGTTTTTTTATTTATGTAAGCAAAACCTCATTTTTGTCAACATGTTTTACTTTTTTGTTGGGGAGTGCGAATTTTGCTGCAGTTTGTGTTTTTTCAGTAATTAAAGCCTATTTTGTATTGTTTAAGGAAACAATTCTTTCCAATATTTGTTTTTGGTAGGGAAAGGTAAATTTATATTGATTTTGTTGGGTGTTGGCACTTTGATGGACTAACATGTTTAATTGTGCAATGTTGACACATTATCTTACCAAATCATCCACCTGCGCATTTAGCATTTCTTTTGCAAGTCAGATGACTAATGACCAGGCAACCCTAACTCAGGCCTTTGGTCACTCTCCTAGCACATCTCCTCTATTGGTTTTACCAGTTTGAACCTGCATTCACTAACTGGCTTGTTGGTGAATACTATGTTCTCATGTTGCCTTCCATTAGAGCAGAAGATGTGATCTTGCTGCATAGCAGTATCCATAAACTATTTACTTTGGCTTATTGTTCTCATATCTTGTTGAAGTGGGCCTCCATACACGCAGATCCATCCAAGGTCCTTCCCAGCACAAGAACTACTTGACTGTATAATGTAAGTAAGATTTTGCGAGGCTTGTGAAATCAAGTTGACTTGTAATCTGCTAGTGTGGTTGCAGTGTCTACCATACAGAATCCTTAAAACCATTGTTTTCTACAAACAACTGAGGCAGAAGGTATTAGACAGCTGTATTGCTAGGGCAGCATTAAGTACACATGCTAAAGAATGCTGTTGGTGGTGTGTTCACAACAGTCAAATGATTTGCTTAAGTTTAGGCTGTCCTAAATTTGGCCAGCTCCTTATACCCTGCAACTAATCTGCCTTGGTTGCTGGCAGAAGTCAAGGCACATGCAATTTTATTTGCAGGAGAACACTATTCAAGCTTGTGGTATGGTTATGTGCCAGCTTGCTGCTGATTCTGCGTTAGTGGAAGCCTGCTGTCATATGGAGCTGCATGGTTGTTGGCTTCTTACATGCCACAGTAAAGACAAGATTGTAGAATGCAAGGTGCATCGTCTCATTCAGCACTCAATATTTCCACATTGCAAACATGCTTAATTGAGTCAAAGTGCCATTGTTTGCTGGGAATAAAGGCAAAGAAAACAAATATGATGCTGAGCAATGCAAGCAAAGCACGTTTTGTCTGACTGGTGCTGTCATAGGCCTGTGTACTGCACTTGCACTTTCCAGCCACTGAGACCTCACAAATCTCACAAACAGGATCTACACAATAAGTACATGTTCTACCACCCCAGGTAGGAACACACCTAACCTTTTGATCATCATCACTATCATCAACGCATAATGCCGCTGGACTCAAAAACTACCGTGGGGGAATTAGATGTGAAAGAAGGTGGCACTTTAGACTCTTATGAACTTGAGAATTCACCCATTGAACCTGATCAGACACTTGAACAGATAATCAGCTCTGTTACATTGTGGAATTTTGATGTTCATTCTTAGTTATACCAGACTCTGATCACAGTGCATGTGTGTTTCAGGTAGCTTTGGTTCCATGGATGAAGGTACCAGCTGCCACATCCAGTGGTGGATGCTACTTGTATACCATAGACACAATCTGTAGCTTCCCATCCCATGCAGCAGACTCTGCGGTAAGCCACACATGCAGGAGGCTGCACAGAGTAAACCAACCAGGATTGACAAGCCTGCTTGTACTCTTACTATATTTAGACAACGGGGACATGTCAACTAGTTTATTGTTGCCTTTCACATTACAGATGCTACAGTTGTTCCTTGAAAATTTGGTCAAGATGCTCTTTGATGATCAAGCCCAGAAGCTTCTCTACTCAATAACATTTTGAAAGCAGCACAAACATCAACCACTTCCCTCTCTCAGAGCAAATCTCCCAAAGACAGCTGAGAAGCTGAAGAAGCGAGTATGTTAGAGTCTAACAAATCCTCCCGCACGCTATCTGTTGTCCTAAAATGTTTCTCGAACCCTAGAAAGCTGACAGACTTCAATGACAGACAACTGTCTTAAGAAAAAGCCTAGCTGTGATTTGATCATATTCTTCAGTGCTCACTAAAATAGTCTGTCCAATTCTATGCTGCATTTCAGACACCTTTGGGGTCGAAGAGAAAACAGATTCTACTAATCAACTGACCTTTAATGATTCACACCTGCATACTCTACTATTTCCAGATTTGTGGGTCACGTCTTAGGGAGACCAATAGCTAATGTTGACTGTCTTCTGTCTTATAATAAAAGAGTGCCAGAAAAGAGGTGTTGTGAGTCCCTGCTGATTCTGTCTGAGCAGCTGTATATCTCTGTTAGACGCGTGCCAGAGTGATATATTTTGGTAGCACTGTGGACATGTGTTTCTCTATTCTTCTGAGGTGGGTTGTACTCTTTTTCACAAAATTCAGGTGCAGCTCACCTTAGCTTTTCAGTATGATGTCTGTTTTCTTTTTGAAATAGCGGTGTTTTGCCATGTTTTATGATTCTGATGCCTATATGGCTTTTCTTAATGTCAACACAGAGGTAAATTCCCCTGACCAGAAAGAAAGGCAGCCCTAAATAATTAACTGATTCAATTGTTTTATTATGAACCAGAGAAAGATTGATCAGGAAGACAGTCGTACCTGTTTCCATTTTTTACTGCACATTTCACTGCCTACTTAAAATTATAGCTTTGACTTCCTTGGCCAACATGGCACTTTATCACTCCATTCTATAAAATATTAGTTTTAAGATTTAAAATGATGAAACTGACTGATTCTTTGATATAGGGACATGAAATTATTATGCAATTATTACGAACATAACCACCTGCTTGGGCAGTGAGACTGTTTATTTTCAGAAGCTGACTGCCCTGAAACCTCTGCAGGTGTTATCGTTGCCCAAAAAGAAAATTTTGTGAATATAGGGCCCATTAGAGTACTTCCATTCACAAAGTATACTGACTGATTGTTCAAATGGGAATGCAATTTCCAATATGATATATACAATAATATAAGTTATCCAATCACTGGGGGATAAAAAATTATTGCCTAATGAACATAAATTAAGAAATTTGCAATTTTGTGTGGGTACAAATGCAGGGATGGAGACCTGCAAGGGTCACCAGACCTCTGTCCCTGTATTTAATTTCCGGAAATTAAACAATTTATGAAAAGCAGCTTATGTACCTGAAATAGGCAGGTGTTGATCTTAAACAAAAAATATCTCTCTTGTCTAAAAAGAGATTGGAAGGGTGGAATCAGTATTCGCCTGGACCACCGGCTGCTTCATCCAAGGCCACTGATACAATTCCCAAATTTGAAGCTATCTCATGAAGACAGCTTTGACTTTGCAAGTTAGTTATCACTTCATTTCAGTGTTTAGTAACTGAAAATTGCTTGCAACCTCCCCTTTAATGAGCCCTGATATTAACAATTCATAAAGGGTTGAATAGGGTCTTTTATGATAGAGAAACCATGTGGTCATGTGGTCTTGTGAGTCATAGGTTTCGTGACCACAAAAGGGCATTTGTCATTTAGCCCACTGCTCTTATAGTAATTTGTTTATGTGAATTGCAGTTACACTTTATTAATGTTTTAGGCTGTTATTACAATGTTTCTGGCAGGCTAACAGGACAGATATGGCAATCAAACGTTTTCTGCCTTCTTTGTGCAGGAAAATAGTAACAGGGCAGCATAATTGAAAGTCCAAGTAACTGCCCAGTGTAGGAGTGTAGGATGAGAACTGCACTGCCAGAGTTGTATACAAATTATATAGATGTGTTTAGCAAGTGGTATGCAAACACAGCTTTCTGTGTTTTGAACTCTTTCTGCAGTTGCTGGAATGTTCTTGGGTAAGGCTATATGCAATAGTCTCTGGTGAGATCTGCATGCACAAAGAAAGGTTAATACCTTGTCGACAAGTAAAAAAAAAGTATTGCACATTTAACATCACAGATATAGTTTTAAGGTTTGATTCACATGCTCCATCTGACTGAGGATGATAACTTCTGGGTAGTACTGAAGAGATCTTTATCGGAGATAAAAGCTTGAGGTGACCTGCATTCTGTGATCTGATATACCAGTGAAAGGCATTCCATTAAGATGGACTTTGTTTTTCCACAACATTTGAGTAACTTAAGTGTCTGTGGTAATCTGTTTGCATATCGTCAAGCAAGCTAATTTTAATAAACAATCCACAAATTAAGAAATTAGATCAATAAATATGAAGAATGTGAATTCTTCAGATGTAATAAGTCCACAACTTTCTCTTTACGGAGAACCAAGAACCCTATTATAGCACTTGACTGACTCACCGTAGCAAAACAGAGCAGTCCAAGGCCTGCTCAGGGTAGGTACTTTAGGCTAGTACCCTCAGCACACTGCTTTTTCAATAAAAGTAAGGCAAATTAGTTATATTACACACACACTACTAATTACTATGGATTAAATTACAAATATGTGCAGTCAGTTAAATGAAAATGTCTTTGGCGGCACCTTCAGAAAATTTCCCACCCCCAGCAAGCCCTGATGCCAATCACAACCCCCCACCTACACTAGAAGCAAAATAAACAAAAATAGGGGGAATCAGTATAAATAAGGAAGGCCTACTGGCTTGGTCAGGGTGTCACCAGTACAGTAAATGTAGTAACATGTTATAATTCACCATTGAAGTCAACTGAAATAGTACCAACATTCAATAGTATTCATTGTAATGTACAGTTTTTCATTGGATATCTTTACCATTGTCAATAAAGTATTACAGTGAAAAACATGTCTCAGAGTCTCACTTCTACATTTACACTTCGGCCACTGCAGCTTTAGGACTGATTTTCTGATCGTACAACCCTAATTCTTGCTGAGGTTCAAGGATCTTCTAGGTGGGCATTATCCTGGCTTTGCAGCCCCAGGTCCAGTGTCTTCTCAAGTGTCTCTCCCTTATGCTGGGTTTTCTAAGCAGGGTTGGAAAGTTCTAGAAACCAGTCAGTCCTGGCCAATCCTTGGGTGCACATTACCATACCATCCCTGTCCCAACCATCTTACACAGCATTCTGGGACATTTTAAAATGGTGGCTTCAGGCATCTCCGAAAATACCTTCCTTGGGAATCTCAACCCAACCTTGGGACCCTCAGCCCCAACTCCAACTGACACAACTGCCTTATCCCTTCCCAGCAAATCTTCAAAGGAAAGCCCAATTGTGTGTTTGGCTCCAAAGGTTTGGCCTGCCTCAATTATTTTTGTTAGCTTGCTCTTGCCCAGACCAGGCACAGTGAGGACTTAATTAACACATGCACCTTTCTTCTGCAATCCTTCATTTCGAAGGAACTAGGTCAAGCACTGTAAATGGCACTATTGACTGAGGAGGCCTTTGGTCATCCTGCTGGCCAGCAGAGTAAATAAATAAGCTGAGAAGGGGCAAGCCTGAAATCTGATTGTGTGATATGATCTTGGACAAGTTCAAAGAGGGAAACAGAAGTGGGCTCATGGCCTGTAAAGAAATTAATCTCACTGTTAAAATCCTTAACACTCATCCATGCAGGAGTCAGTTTGCAGCGATGCCTCACCCAAGATGGCAGGCGCTATGGACAAGGACACCACAATAAGAAAGTGAATGTAAAAACAATATAACAAGAATAAGAAATCTAATTTCATGAGATTTTGTGGTGGTGGTCATCTTGAATCTTGAGAAAACAAGGTGAATGTAAAAAGAATGAAATCCCTTCCCACACTTACCTCTGGAGTCTTTGCTCTCTATGTTGGATTGGATGCCAGTTTCCTACTGGTCTTGGGAGTCTGGTTGGAGTTTGTAACTTCATCCATAGACTTTTATGACTTTTTTGAAGGATTCATGTGCACCCTACAATATGAAAATTGCTGAACTATGCATGATTTTATCAGATCCAAGCTTATCAAAGACTTAGCTTTCTGTATTTTGTGAACTTTAAAAAGTTATGAATGCTGTAGCTTAACTCCTATGATACAGTGATGTTTAATTTATTGTTCTAGAGAGTGTTAGAAGTGGGGTTAGATTTTCTGACACACATTTCTTTCCATAGAGAGTGTAAGCATCATTAGGAATCTCTGTGATTTCTTTTTATAGATACACACTTGTGTTATAAGAAATTTGAGAAGAGTAGTTTAGTAAGAGGTGTTGGTGAACCTGGAATTAGATAACGCTGGTGGTAACCCACATAATTTGCTGCACTGCAATTGTGCAAAATTACAGCAAAATTACACAAGATTACATGGAATTACACAAGGAGCTTAACCCATAATTTAGTGCTATTTGCTACAAAAAAATCATGCATCCATAATGCGTTCAAAATGGGCCCAAGGATGCATTTTGCTTCAATATTATAGTGCTAAATGCAACACAACACAAACAGGAGAGCCATCAACCACTGACACTTGCTAAATTCATTGTTCCTGTGCTTTGTGGGCCAAGTAATGTTTGGTCATTTTGCATCAAAAAAGTAACACAATATTACCAAAATTACTCCAACTAAAATTTTTCCCAGGAGCTACCTGCAACAGAACACAAACAGCAGCAGCAAGCAGCTGCTCGTGCTCTGGTCCTCTGCTCTTGCAGCCAGCATTTTTTCACTGCATTACTGTCATTCATGCCAGCAGGTGTATTTGCACAATTTTCAGTTATTTTGCATTGCAAGAGTAATAGGAAATTACTGAAATTACTCTGATTGCTCCGGCATAATTAAAACCTTGCCTGAGTCTACTATAAGGGCCTGATTATGAGTTTGGCGGTGCAGTGCCTTGTCTGCCCTGGCGTTGCACCGACAAACCCGTGATCGGGCCACCCACCAGAATACAGTTTCTCGTGTCTGGTGGGATTTTTATTTATGTTCCCATGGTGGAGCCCTGAAAATTGACACGCAAGGGGAACGCCAAAAACAGTCCCTGTACAGCATGGACTTTAATGTCCATGCCTTGTAGTAACTGTGGTGCATGCACTGTAGGGCCGTCTTTGTTTCCTCCCTGCCATGGTTTTCATGGAGGAGGAGCCATCATGAAAACCGTGGTGGAGAGGAAACTCATAATATGCTTGGCAAGACCGCTGCAGTCTTGCTTAGCATATTGCGGCCTCCTGACTACCTCAACACTGCCAGGGAATGGTGGCTACCTGGTGGCTGCGGGGGGGGGCAGTGGCGGTGTGACCCCCCAATCGTAATTGTGTGGTTGCCCCCACGAGTCTGTTGGTCCATGGATGGCCAGACTTGTAATTAGGCCCTTTGTCTGCTTTACACATATTGAATTTAGCTTATAGTAGTAGGCAAAAAACTTATAAGTTATATTTTCTTTCAGAGTCCAGAATACAGAAGCAGTGCCTACTGAAAAAAGCCTTGCAAAATCTGTTTCTTTTCATCCCATTTTCCTTCCTCCTGGGGTTAGTGAAACATTCTGTTATTCAATGGCTGATTTGAGTTATTAATTATTATTTATGGCTCTTTTTGTTCCACAAGAAAATATTTTTATTGGATTTCTATTCCCAGGTGCTTTTTGTGGAGATTTAACAGGGATGTTTCAATCAGTGGCCAGTAATTCAGGGAGGATTGGTATCTTGTGCATGTTAATATTAGACGAAAGACACAAGTTTTGAATTCTCCACCTTTGGTATCAATTTACCTATATTTGTAAGTGGATGTAAGCTAATTGTGGACACACGTATTACAACCTCTAACACAAAGATATTTGATGTTATATGGAAACCACAGAAATTCATCAGTTGAGATCACTTTTGACATGTTCGTAATGAATTGGTAATCTTTGTATTGTGCCTCAGTTGATAGACTCCAGACATGGAGGAAAAAACTATTTTTGATAAAACAAACTTTCACACAGATCCTGATTCACAAAGAAAATCTTGTCATTTAGAACGGACTTATATCAGGAAACATGAGTGACCTATGTCCTCATAATTTATACCAAAAACAGAAAAGCTAAAATTCTTGCTTAAGTCAGTAAAGTGTGGCTCAATGGTTAGAGCGGCAGACCCTGATGCAGAGATCTGGCCTGGGACCAGGGTTCAATTCCTGCCTCGGCGGGTCTTGGGCTCAATTTCCTCGGACCTGATAATTCTCGCCTCGGTGCCTATTCTAATCATGGGTCCCACTCTGCAACTCTGGGCAATAGCTTGCTTAATCTCCACAACGGTCCCAACAGCGCTGGGATGCCTGGCTTCACCTTGGGGGTGCCCAGGAGTGGACATTTCACAGGGAAAAGCCAGGAAGGGTTCCACAGCGGTATGCGTACAGCACCAGGAAACCCCAGTTGGGGTATCAGTGCGCTTTACAAGTACAAATTCATTCATTCATTCATTCAAGTAACAATGTCTACATTTCGATATTCACAATCATGTTTAAGTTTATTTCCCACACTTAGCAATATATTTAACTTACAAATGGAAATCCAGATGCACCTTCTGCAGAAAATGTGAGACTGAGCCATAACGTCAAATGTTTCACAGGAATTGATTAAGAATGGACAAGTTAGGACAAAATATATTTAATTAAGCTTTGGAAGAATTTCTAATGATAATTTAAGCATGTCTACATTTTGTAAACCTAAACTGGTGTGTTTTGCATGTTTGCAACAGATGCAAACTTAGGGTTAGAAAAGAGTTTTTTTGTATTACTTCCATACTTAATAGTTACCACCTGTGTGAAAGGAATATTATTGAATATTCCAAATATGTAAGTGTGACATAGGAGAGTCTTAAGAGTATTTTTGAGAAGCACTGGCTGCTCAGGGAATGCTTCCCCAGAGGCACATCCCTCTGCAGTCAGGTCTCCTTCTTGTCCAGTACTTTATGGTCAGCTGGGCCCTCTCGGAGTCAGGCAAATAGAAGGCTAACCACTTGACCCTTGGTGAGCAGGTCTAGTCCCTGGCTGCCAGAATGATCCAGGAGTCCTTGATTTGTGAGTCAGTCCTCTTCTTTTAGCAGGAGTCAGGAGCCTTCTTCCAGAACAGCCTTTTCACTACCATATTTACACTGTGTACTAGCCGTGACTGTAGATAGTCTACCACTGAATTCTAAATATTTTCCTGCAGTCCTCCACCTCCTTTTGCAGAATTTTCTCTTTGTTTTACTGTAAATTGCCCAGGAGCCGATGCACCAAAATGGCAGAGCCCAGTTGCTCACCTGCCAGGTTTTTTCTCTGCTCCTTAACCATTCCCCTATTTAGTTGAGCTCTCCTGTGACTGGGGCTTGACTATCTAAAATCGTCCTGAGAAAGTATAGTTTGCCCTATTTTGATATATTAGCACACTGCCCTATGGGATTGCAAGGCACATTTTTCCATGCATAACATACAAAATAGTCTGTGGAATATATTTCCAATATATGGGGCCATCGTTGCGGTGTGTGGGACCGCCCGCCAGTCATGCGGCGGTCCCACCACTGCAATTACGATGCGCCCGCCATCCATGGTATTTAACATAGCGGACGGTGCTGCTGGCTGCAGCACCGTACGCAATGTCAAATTGTGATGCTGTGCATTTCCCTGCACTACGTGGCAGGCACCACGCGGTGCCTGCAATGCAGTGCAGGGAAATGCAGGGGGGTACCATGGGTACCCCCCCCAGTGCAGCAACACCTCCCCCAACACAGAGGGGGCCCGTAACGGGCCCCCGAATCCAGCCTCCGCCAGCTTTTCCATGGCGGTTCCACCGCCATGGAAAGGCTGGCTGACGCAAGCATTGTAATCTGGTGGGCGGTGCCTAGCAGGCACCGCCACCATTTCCCTGGTCCTATCCGCTCCGCCAGGCAATCGTAACGATTGCCTGTGGCGGAAGCGTGGCGTGTGGTCTTTGCGCCCGCCACGTTTGCGGAACGATTCCCCCCGCCATCCTAATGTGGCGGGGGGAAATAGGCAATCAGATGGCGGAGGGCCTGCCGCGGCCGGGTTGGCAGTGGCGGGCCTTCCGCCATCCTAATGAGCCCCTATGTTCCTTCTGAATATGAATGCATACAATGTGCAGATAACCTATTTTGAATCTGCTTTGTCAGGAACATTTATCTTTTATCCTTAAGGAAACTCACAAAAGGTTTGCAGCACATGTCTAGTCACCTTAGCCGGCACTAAATTAAAGGCTACATTTGCAGAAGCATTGGTTACCTTGTGTGAAGGAATTGCAAACAAGCCCATTTTCACTAGGTTGATCAGGGAAGAGAAGGTGTGTTTGAAGATATATTGGTGGTGGAGGTTGTGGGTGTGGTGCTTGTTGAGGTTGTGGATGAGTGTGAGGTAGTATGTATGGGTATCAGTCATATTTTTGCAATTAGAAGTGGGTGCATGCCTTTATATGAGTCTCTGTGTGTAGTTGATGTGTCTGGATGGTGGATGGTGGTGGAGAGTGTGGTGGAAGTGTGAGTCTCAGTATGTGTATGTTTGTGTGTGTGTGTTTTGATTTTTTGGTAGCAGTGTTTGTGTGTGCCTGTGTGTTTATGCATGTCGGAATGTTTGAGTGTTGATGTGAATGTGTAGCTATGGGCTGGAGTAGTGGTTATTGGGACAGAGGTGGTTTCTGGTGGTATGGTGGTTGGAAGGAATGTGCTGGAAGAGGAAGGGTCATAAGAGGAATGGTCAGGTGGGAGGGTGATGTCAGAGGAGGATAGGATGTAGGCCATGCTTCTCTATATGGCACATACTGCACTGTTAATGGCATCCAGGAAGGCCAATATTTGTGTCAACAATTGTTAACTGACCCCCTGGATGGAACATCACACTGCAGTCTGGCCAATAAAGATACTTCTCAACACATCCAGATCCTCCTCAGACATCACTGATGGGTGATTACGGGCAGGAGCAGAGGCGCTTTCAACAAAGGTGACCCCAGCATTTTTAGGGGCTGGGTGTTGACCGTTGGGCAACACTAGGGGGGACAAGAAGGAGTATACCGATGTTACTGGGGGTGGACAAAGATGGAACAGTTGTAGATGCTCTATGGCCTACCACCACTTGAGCCTGGTCCTGCAATGGAGGACTCCGAATCTGGAGATATTGTGGACTCCTCTCCAGCCCCATCACCATCTGTGCCAGTGGGTTTCTCGGTTTTGGTGTAAGTAGCTTCTGACTCCCAGCAGATGTCCAATTCTCCAACTTCTTGCCCAGCGTCTCCTTCACCTGCTCTGGAGGATGGTTTTAAAAAACATAATCAAATTCCACATTTGAGTGCTTAACCTAAATCCTTTGCAAATGCATGGCAAACACAATTCATTAAAAATATGACAGTATGCAGCACACGTAGAAAAAGGAAAAAGCCTCTTCTGATTGTTTCTGTGCAGGAACATTTCCCTTCCTGAACAGAAATAATCATCCCCGCAACGCAGGCACCCATGGTGCATAGGTGCCTGCATTGGTGCACGGTGCCCATTGTATACCGGCGCAGGGGAAAAGGACAGGAATGCGCCGTATCTGATAGATACGGTGCATGCCTGCCCTTTTCTTTTACCGTAGTGCAGTGCAGCAGGAAGGCCTGCGGCGCTGCCCTACGGCAAAACCTCATAGATGAAGCCCTATGTACTTTATCACTGCTAACCAGTGCTCAAATGTGTGTGCTCTCTTCTTCAAACATGGTCAAATTGGCTGACACACAAATGACACAGTTAATTTACTTACAAGTCCCTAGTAACGTGTCACACCTTTTACCCAGGGCTTGTAAGAAAAATGCTACTGGTGGGCCCGCAGCACTTATTGAGACATCCATGTAAGTAGGCTTTTAAAACATGTCTCAGGGCTGCCATTGCAGCCTGTAGTGCATTTTGAAACTGCCGATTTGACCTGCAAAAGTAAACCTTTTGCCAGGGGTAAACCGAGGCTAGTCCCAAAATTGGCCTGTTAGACCTGACAGCCTAAGGGTGATCTTCCCCAAACGTTGTGCCTGCTGCCTCCAATTTTGCTGAATTATTTTTGTTAAAGTGTATTGCTTCTCCCCTAAATCATGGTTTGATTGATTTATCCACAATTGGCATATTTAATGTATCTATAATTCCCTAGTAGATGCACTACCTATGCCCAGGACCTGTACATTAAATGCTACTAGTGGGCCTGCAGGACTGATTATGCCACCCATACACTTTAAACACTTTAAACATGTCTCAGGCCTGCCACTGCAGAGCCTGTGTGTGCAGTTCACACTGTCATGTCTACATGGCATATATAACCACTGCCAAGCCTTAAACACCCCATGTTTTACATACAAGTCACCCTTAAGGTAGGCCCTAGGTATCCCATAGGGTAGGGTGCTGTGTATTCAAAAGGTACTTTTAAGTTGTGCATGTCCCGGTAGTGAAAAACAACCAAATTCATTTTTTACTACCGTGAGTCCAACCCCTCGCATAGGTTTACATTGGGAATTCCTTATTACACTTCCTGATTGAGAAGGAGTTTCGTATCACTGGAATGGTAATGATACATCCCCTTTACTGGTAAAGATGAGTTTGTCACTACCCTTTTAAAAAAGCCACTTTTAGAAAGAAGGCATTTTTCTTCTCTTAGCTCTGTGTGCCTGAAGCCTATCTACAATACACGTATGGTGTGGGTGACAGCTGGACATTGTCATTCGTTCTAAACAGCCACACACAAAGAGAGCTTAGGTGTGATTGAGGGGCCATCCACATCCTGATGGGCCATCCTGGGCAGGATGGGAGGGATGATCTGACACCTACACCTGAATAGTGTGTGTTCTATCCCAACACAAAGGGCTGCATACCCCTTGGAGTGAGTCTGGAGCCAGAGCTGGGAGGGAGGACCTTTGTGGACTCCAAGTCCCCTCCATTATAAAGGCACAACTGGGTATAAGTACTGGGTATCTGACCCCACCAAACAAAATACTACTAGACCTATTAAGAACTCTGCCTGGAGGAAGGACTGCTATGCTGCTACAAGGACTGCCAATCTGCTGGACTGCTGTTCTGGAAGAACTGCTGTCCTGCTGTGCTGCCCTTCTGCCTGCTACCCTCTGCACTGCTGAGGAAGGACTGGACTCATCTCACTTGAACCCAGAGTCCAAGACCATGCAGGCTTCCCCCCTGTTCTAAGTCTCAGCAGGGACATCAAAGACTTTTCATCCACCTGCAACAGCACCTGAATTTTGCTTGCTGCAACTCTTGCCTTGCCAGATGCCAATCCAGTCCTGGGCCCTTGGAAGTGGCTATAATCCACTCATCAATGACATTCCATCGGAACTGGTGCATCTCCCCCGATGCCGATGCATCACCACTGCTGCACGGACCTCTCATACCAACTGCATGACTCATTGCCTCCGGTTCTTGATGCTTCACCTACATCCAATTTGCATGGCTTGATAACAAGGCATCGCCTGCGATCCTACGTGTTGGATGCCGACGCATTTTTCACTGGGCCGGGTACAAATTCATAACTCACAGTTATACTCATTGGTTTTTTGTTGTTTTGGTCTTCAGAGAAATATAAGATATTTTTCTAAACTGGTGTGGTGTCCTTTTGTGGTGTTTTTTGACTGTGTAGCACATATACTTTACACATTGCCTCTTAAGTTAAGCCTGTCTGCTCTGTGCCAAGCTTCCAGAGGGTGAGCACAGGTTAACGTATAGTGTGTATCTGACTCAGCCTGACTAGGATTGTGATTTGTGCTTGGACAGGGTGCATACTTCTGCCAACCAGAGACCCACCTTTTTTAGCAAGTCATTAGGGTAGTGTGCTGGTAGTGAAACAATTTTGACATGGTTAATCGACTGTGACTTCTACCTCTCATATAGGATAACATTGTGTTACATTTCTAGAATTATTAAGTGATACGCTTTGATTGGGAGCAGGCATAAATGTCCAGTTTGGACTCAAATGAAATGTTATTTATTTTAAATCCACTTTAATGTCAAAGTTGAAATGTGGCTCACATTTTAAAAAATTTCACTTTTAGTAAGTGGGCATTTTCCTATAAGTTTCTGACGCCTTCTAGATTACAGGTTTATTTATTTATCATGTTATGGAACTCTAAAGATATCTACCTAAAAAAAAGAAAAAGCAAGAAGATCTAATACAAAAGTGCATTTGGTAAGACTATATACAAACTTGATGAGTGCAAAAATGCAATATCAGTACTAGATACCATGCTTTACTGTGGAGTTCCAAGACTGAAGAAAGTGCTACGGTTGAACAATGCAGAATGCAATATATTCTTCAATAGAACACCATCTACAAATTTACAGCTACCTGAGCCTTTTAACGGCTCCCCATCAGGAATGCGTATTGGGCTGAGAGATTGCACAAATGGACCTCTGTGCAACTGAGAGAGGGCAATCCAGCCAGCATGTCAGTGGAGGAGCGGTGTCCTGCCCCACTTACATTTCAAACGCACTGCCCCAGCACATGCACAATTAACTGTACACCAGGCTTTGGTCATTCTACACATCTAGAGACCTGGGGAAGGAGTAAGAATATTCCAGTACCATCAGAGGGTTAAAAAAATTCCAGATGTTACTTCCAGGTCAAATCTGGTACCATGTATAAATAGTGAACCATCAGACAAACTATTCAGTACACTCCTGGACCTGCGGAGACAACAGAAAGCCTGACTTGTACTCCAGAGGGCTGCCCTACTGCTTGAAGGAGAGGGGACCATATTTTTGAACCTAGAACTTCTGCAAGGGTCAGCTGTCTGACCTTCTGTCTTGAGCTATAGGGACACAACAGGTTTATGAGGCCTCCCTGCAATTGCCCAGCTGTCCTGATGCAACTGGCCCTGCCTGGACCTGCAATTAGACTTCCGTAAGCCCTGCTGGCTTCTGCTGGAGTGAGTTCCTGACCAAGAGGTGTCTCCCCAGGTCCTTAATCCTGTCAAGCATCAGTTGAGATCTTCCTGGGAATTTCTGAATTTGTCATCTCTGCACACAAGACTTTGAAAAGGTAACTTTGTTAGTAGGACCAACCTGGTCTAAGTATATGGGTCACAAGAAATCACAGGGACCTGAACTTGTCACATTTCCCCCATTCTAGCATAACCTCATACCCAAATATAGCACATTGTGCTTTTAGATGCTATAATATCCTGCACTTTTTATTTGCATATCTAAGAAATTGCTGATTTTTTTGTTGACCTTTCATTTAAGAAATGTTTTTTTCTCTATTCATCAAAATTGGTATACAATGATACTTGTGTTGTGTTCTTACTTAATAATTGCTTGTATGTTGCATAAATACTTATCAGCGTGCATGAAATTTAAGCCTGATTGCTTTTGATCCAGGCTACCAGCACGTTGAGCACAGGTTATTTAAGTGACTTTGGGGTTTACCCTGATAAGAATTGAGTGTGTTGCTTGGGAAGGGATTTCACACCCCCTTGAACCAATAACCCAGTTTTACAACCCAATGTTTTATACAATGCTTTCATTCTACCCTATAGGAAGGCTACTTGCTAAGCGTGTCACCTTCACTCCTTAATCTTTGAATACATGATTAAAATGTAGTGAAATGAGTATTTATATAACTTGCCCCTACTAAACTAATAAGATGTTAGGTCAGTGTGTTATAAATCAAAACAATTTACATTGCACACATACATCTTACATGAACCTAATATCTTGCCCATAAAGTCTAAATATAATGTTGTAATACATTGTACTCAGCACACTTAGGGGCTTATTTACAAGAAATTGACGCATATGTATAGATGTGTTAGATTCCCTGCTCCAGCCTGTGAAACCCTTGCGCCACCATGGATGTGCCATATTTACAATACGGCGTACCATGGCGCAAGGATTGACAAATGCATCACAAATTCTGACGCATCAGTTGGCGCAAAAGTCACGCATTGCTGGAGTCATGTCGCAAGCACGACGCAACTCCAGCAATGCATGGGGAGGCCTATTCCTAATACACTGCATCACTCCTCACGCCTGCTTGGAGCAGGTGTAGGGTTTTGACGCAGTGGCGTCCTAGAAGTAGCGCAGTGAAATCTTGTAGATTTCACTGCGTCTCTTCTACAAGGCTTTCCCGCATGGGAACGCCCACCCTGCATACATTATACCTGACGCAGGTATAATGTGATGCAGGGCTTTACAACTTGATGCATCGCCCTAGATGCGTAATGTTTTAAATGGGCCGCAATGTGGCGCATTGTTTACGCTGCTGCAGCGTCACAAAAAGTGATGCAACGGTGGCGCAAAAGTGTCACAAGTGGCTTGTAAATCTGCCCCTAATTCAATCAATCAATCAATCACGGCATTTATAAAGCGCGCTACTCACCCGGGAGGGTCTCAAGGCGCTGGGGGAGGGGGTAGGTTACTGCTCGAACAGCCAGGTCTTGAGCTGCTTCCTGAAGGAGAGATGGTCCTGGGTTCGCCGAAGGTGAGTGGGGAGGGAGTTCCAGGTCTTGGCTGCCAGGTAGGAGAAGGATCTTCCTCCGGCGGTGGTTCTGCGGATGCGTGGTACGGTGGCGAGGGCGTGGCTGGTTGATCGTAGCTGGCGTGTGGGCGTGTAGAAGGTCATGCGGTCGTTGAGGTACTTTGGGCCCAGGTCGTGGAGGGCCTTGTGTGCGTGGGTGAGGAGTCTGAACGTGATTCTCTTGCTGACAGGGAGCCAGTGCAGGTCTTTCAGGTGTCCGGTGATGTGGCTGTGTCGGGGGATGTCCAGGATGAGTCGTGCGGAGGCGTTCTGGATGCGCTGGAGTCTTTTTGAAGTTTGGCTGTGGTTCCGGCGTAGAGGGTGTTCCCATAGTCCAGTCGGTTGGTGACGAGTGCCTGGGTGACGGTCTTCCTGGTTTCAGTGGGGATCCATCTGAAGATCTTGCGGAGCATGCGCAGGGTGTTGAAGCATGAAGATGAGACGGCGTTGACTTGTCTGGTCATTGACAGGGAGGAGTCCAGGATGAAGCCCAGGTTGCGTGCGTGGTCCGTTGGCTTGGGCGCGGTGCCCAGGGCCGGGGGCCACCAGGAGTCGTCCCAGGCGGAGGGAGATGAGCCCAGGATGAGGACTTCCGTCTTGTCCGAGTTCAGTTTAAGGCGGCTGTTCCTCATCCAGTCGGCGACGTCTCTCATCCCGTCGTGTAGGTTGGCTCTGGCGGTGGTGGGGTCGTTGGTGAGGGAGAGGATCAGCTGGGTGTCGTCGGCGTAGGAGATGATGTTGAGGTTGTGTTGGCGTGCGATGGCTGCGAGGGGGCTCATGTAGACGTTGAAGAGGGTTGGACTGAGTGAAGATCCTTGTGGAACGCCGCAGATGACTTCGGTGGCTTCGGATCTGAACGGGGGAGGCGGACTCTCTGGGTTCTTCCGGCGAGGAACGAGATGATCCATTCCAGTGCTTTCTCTCGGATTCCGATGTTGCTGAGGCGCTTCACTAGGGTGCGGTGGCAGACGGTGTCGAACGCCGCAGAGAGGTCCAAGAGGATGAGGGCAGCTGTTTCCCCGTTGTCGGTTAGGGTTCTGATGTCGTCGGTGGCTGCGATAAGGGCAGTCTCGGTGCTGTGGTTGGCCCGAAACCCGGACTGCGAGGGGTCGAGGGATCCATTCGTCTCGAGGAAGGCGGCAAGCTGTCTGTTGACGGTCTTCTCGATGACTTTGGCCGGAAACGGAAGGAGCGAGATGGGACGGTAGTTCTTGAGGTCGGTGGGGTCCGCCGTTGGTTTCTTCAGGAGGGCGGTAAGCTCGGCGTGCTTCCAGCTCTCCGGGAAGGTGGCGGTGTGGAAGGAGGAGTTGATGATGTCCCGGAGATGGGGTGCGATGGTGGCGTCGGCTTTGTTGAAGACGTGGTGTGGGCAGGGGTCGGTTGGTGATCCGGAGTGGATGGAGTTCATCGTGCGGGTGGTGTCTTCGGTGCTGATCGGGGTCCAGTTGCAGAGGGTGGTGGTGGCGGGCGTTGGTTCGGCGGTAGGGTGCGTGGTTTGTGCGTCGAAGCTGTTATGTATGTCGGTGATCTTGCGGTGGAAGAACGCGGAGAGTGAGTTGCAGAGGTCTTGCGAGGGGGTGATGTCGTTGTTTCCGGCGCTGGGGTTGGAGAACTCTTTGACGATGCTGAAAAGTTCCTTGCTGTCATGGGCGTTGTTGTCCAGTCGTTCTTTGAGTGCCAACTTCTTAGTGGCACGGATCAGCTGGTGGTGTTTGCGGGTGGCGTGCTTGAGGGCGGTCCTGTTGTCTGTGGTCTGGTCGAGTCGCCAGGTTTTCTCGAGAGTGCGGCAGTTCTTCTTGGATTCCTTGAGTTCGTTGGTGAACCAAGGGGTTTTCTTGCTTCCGGGTCTGCTGGGAGGGTTTTTTAGTGGTGCGAGGTCGTGTAGCTTCATCACTTATAAGAAGTTACTCTGAAGTAGAATCCTTGTACATATTTCAAAACTGCTACTCCTTTATGAGTGTTTTGATTAATTGTAAATCAAAATGCCACTTGTATCTATTTTCCAATCCTACTCATTCCCTCAACATACATATAAGTCACACATTATGCTGGAGTAACATAGCACACTGTCAAGTTTGCAATGTACCTGACAATTTATCAAATTCATATTGAAGATCAAAAACACATTCAATGGAAAAATACACACGTATAGCTAACTAGTGTAATGGCCACCTCACCCATTAATGGCCAATATAATGTAATGGAATACATATTTATCATAAACAAGCATTGATAGTTAGACCTGTCACCCTTAGGGGGTTCAATCTAAAAAGAGTTATCACCTTCACTCAACCTTATTTGACTAGAATAAATTATTGTTGGCATTAGAACTCTGTGAAGTTTACCTCTGGTGTCCAGTAAATAAGTGGCAGTGCTCACACACCTAAACTTGCTAAAACTGTCTCATTTTGCACAAACAATATAAGTGCATATGCGAGTGGTACTACATGTACGTGTACATCAGGGGTGAGTGGAATTGGTGGAGTTTGGTTCTGCACAATTCCACATAATTACATTAAATTCCATAGGATCCAGCGTGATTTTGTGGAATTCCACGACGGGGTGGAGTGGGCATTTGGCTATAATTTCTTAACCCAAAATGCACCCTTGCATCCCAAAATGGATTTGAGGATGCATTTTGGACTAAGAAAACAGCGCAGCCAAATACATCTTGGTGTCCTTACTCCTTACCTACTCTGCAGTGATTACTGTAGAGTATATAATGGCGACACCGCCAAGTAGTATGCAGTGGTTTCCAAACTTTAGAAACCACTGTATATAACTCTGCTGTGCAAATCCCACGGCGCTCTTATATACTTGGCAGTAATCACTGCAGAGTATTTAAGGGCGCTGTGGGGTATGCACTGTTGTGCAGTGATTTTTAAACAGGACTGTAGGAGAAGCAGCCCTTCTATGTCTAAAAACCACTGCAGATTAAACTTTAATCTCCAGTGGTTTTTAAACATAGGGGTCGATTCCGATTCGGGCCGGAAAAAGCACCGACCGACCCGGATCCGGAAAAAATACCGACCGACACGTACCCGTGGCGCACGATACGCCAAATACGATGCAAGGCGCGAAAAATCCGACCGACACGTACGGAAACAAAGTCGACCGACCGAGCTGCACGGAAAGCAGCAATCCGGCCGGAAAAACACGCGAATCCAACCGACCGACACGCACCCGGAACAAATCCGACCGAAACGTACCCGCTAACTCCAAACCGCAAAGTACGATGCAAGGCGCGAAAACCACGACCGAGTCGGACGGAGGACAAGCCGTACGACCGACACGCATACAAAACCGAGCCGAAGCAACACAATACACCGCGACCGACGCGTACGCAGCATACAAAACTGCACAAACACAGCGTGAACGAAACGGAGAACACCGTACGAGACCAATGCAGGGTCCGACTCGGTCACAAGAATGTTTCCAACATACACAAACAGCACAAAGGAAAAATCACCCAAAAAAAGGCCAAACAAGCAATTACCAAGCCAATAAATACTGGTGGGGGTGGGGACAGAGAACAAAGACACACCCACAACTCCACCTATATAAAGGACACAAATCACTACCATGAGCCTTTGCAAATGCCATTCCACTGCCAGCACCCAAGAGAAAGCAACCACACACCCACAGCTCATCCCTCACACAAGCCACACACCATCAGCACACCAACAAATACCTACCTCACATACACCCAGCAAAACACACACTCACACACCCTCACCTGCACACCAACACACACATCACCCACCATCACCACCCATCACCATGCCCCCCAAGAAGAATCCCAAGTTCCTAGATAGTGAATTGGAAGTCCTGGTAGACGAGATCCTCAGGGTGGAGCCACAGCTGTTTGGCACACTGGTCCAACAGACCCCCATGTCGCAGAAAACCAAGATGTGGGAGAGGATCATCAACAGGGTGAACGCCCAATCACCATGTCGGCGCACAAAGACCGACATCCAGAACAGGTGGTATGACGTGCGCAGGAGGGTACGGGACATGCTGAAGAAAGACTACATCAACAGCCAACACACCGGCAGTGGCCCTCCTGCCAAGCCAATATACCTCAGGCCCTGGGAGGAGAAGGTGCGGGCCATCCTTCCGCCAGTGAGCGTATATGGACTAGAGGACATCCCAGAGCCTGGTGAGTACACAACAAATGTACACAATATACTGCCACAAAACACACACACATCACTGTCAAGGGGAGAGTCAAACCATGCACTCATAGCAATTACACAGCAACCAGAACAGAATCATCCCAAAATGTGTATGTCAGTCAGATAAACACAACACATGCCATCAAAAAAGTCACATCCAACTGTGCCAACACATGTACAAACACAACTACAACTACAGCTAGGCAGTGGCACAAATAGAACTAACAAACACATCCACACATGTAGCCACCACAACAACACCAACACACAGTGAAGACCACTCAAAGGAAGGAATTCTGTGTATGCTGGCCAAGTCAGTGTAGCCAATAGCATCATGGGAGTCGCAGTCACACATATTGCCCCCCACAACTGTCCCATCAACACCACCATGAACCATGCGCACATCACAGGGAGTGGAGAAGGACTCACAAGATGGCTGACACTGGCTACTGCTGTGGGGAGCACAAGGCCCTGCTGGCAACTGTGCACCAACAAACAGCAGGACACCACTGACTGACATCCTGAGAGACAACTTACACTCCCTGCAATGCAAGCATGTTCCATGGTGGGATATCTGGCTAGCTGGGTGGGAATGAGGACTTGCAGCACTGACCATAGTCACAAGCACCTCCCCACACCCCCCCCCAACACAAACTCCACAGAACCCACCTGGTAGAATGCAATGCCCCCCATCCCAACACAAGATCCCACAAAGAACCACCACCCTGGGTCATGTTGTGTGAAGCACAGGGACACTCTTGGGACTCTTAGCCAAACAACTGCCAGGACAACACTCCCAGCCATCCTGTCAGCACAGCCACCCCACCCCACAGGGAAGCAGAATCAAAAGGAAGGAAGCATGGGCATGCTGGGAAGGGGGTGGAGGCAATAGCATGATGGGAGTCGTAGTCACTGATACTGGTCACCCCCACAACTGACCCATCAACACCACCCTGAACCATGCTCACATCACAGGAAGTGGAGAAGGACTCACAAGATGGCTGACACTGGCTACTGCTGTGGGGAGCACAAGGCCCTGCTGGCAACTGTGCACCAACAAACAGCAGGACACCACTGAATGACATCCTGAGAGACAACTTACACTCCCTGCAATGCAAGCACGTTCCATGGTGGGATATCTGGCTAGCTGGGTGGGAATGAGGACTTGCAGCACTGACCATAGTCACAAGCACCTCCAAACACCCCCCCCAACACAAACTCCACAGAACCCACCTGGTAGAATGCAATGCCCCCCATCCCAACACAAGATCACACAAAGAACCACCACCCTGGGTCATGTTGTGTGAAGCACAGGGACACTGTTGGGACTCTTAGCCAAACAACTGCCAGGACAACACTCCCAGCCATCCTGTCAGCACAGCCAGCCCACCCCACAGGGAAGCAGAATCAAAAGGAAGGAAGCATGGGCATGCTGGGAAGGGGGTGGAGGCAATAGCATAATGGGAGTCGTAGTCACTGATACTGGTCACCCCCACAACTGACCCATCAACACCACCCTGAACTATGCTCACATCACAGGAAGTGGAGAAGGACTCACAAGATGGCTGACACTGGCTACTGCTGTGGGGAGCACAAGGCCCTGCTGGCAACTGTGCACCAACAAACAGCAGGACACCACTGACTGACATCCTGAGAGACAACTTACACTCCCTGCAATGCAAGCACGTTCCATGGTGGGATATCTGGCTAGCTGGGTGGGAAGGAGGACTTGCAGCACTGACCATAGTCACAAGCACCTCCCCACACACCCCCCAACACAAACTCCACAGAACCCACCTGGTAGAATGCAATGCCCCCATCCCAACACAAGATCCCACAAAGAACCACCACCCTGGGTCATGTTGTGTGAAGCACAGGGACACTGTTGGGACTCTTAGCCAAACAACTGCCAGGACAACACTCCCAGCCATCCTGTCAGCACAGCCAGCCCACCCCACAGGGAAGCAGAATCAAAAGGAAGGAAGCATGGGCATGCTGGGAAGGGGGTGGAGGCAATAGCATGATGGGAGTCGTAGTCACTGATACTGGTCACCCCCACAACTGACCCATCAACACCACCCTGAACCATGCTCACATCACAGGAAGTGGAGAAGGACTCACAAGATGGCTGACTCTGGCTACTGCTGTGGGGAGCACAAGGCCCTGCTGGCAACTGTGCACCAACAAACAGCAGGACACCACTGACTGACATCCTGAGAGACAACTTACACTCCCTGCAATGCAAGCACGTTCCATGGTGGGATATCTGGCTAGCTGGGTGGGAAGGAGGACTTGCAGCACTGACCATAGTCACAAGCACCTCCCCACACACACCCCCCAACACAAACTCCACAGAACCCACCTGGTAGAATGCAATGCCCCCCATCCCAACACAAGATCCCACAAAGAACCACCACCCTGGGTCATGTTGTGTGAAGCACAGGGACACTGTTGGGACTCTTAGCCAAACAACTGCCAGGACAACACTCCCAGCCATCCTGTCAGCACAGCCAGCCCACCCCACAGGGAAGCAGAATCAAGAGGAAGGAAGCATGGGCATGCTGGGAAGGGGGGGGGAGGCAATAGCATGATGGGAGTCGTAGTCACTGATACTGGTCACCCCTACAACTGACCCATCAACACCACCCTGAACCATGCTCACATCACAGGAAGTGGAGAAGGACTCACAAGATGGCTGACACTGGCTACTGCTGTGGGGAGCACAAGGCCCTGCTGGCAACTGTGCACCAACAAACAGCAGGACACCACTGACTGACATCCTGAGAGACAACTTACACTCCCTGCAATGCAAGCACGTTCCATGGTGGGATATCTGGCTAGCTGGGTGGGAAGGAGGACTTGCAGCACTGACCATAGTCACAAGCACCTCCCCTCACACCCCCCCCCAACACAAACGCCACAGAACCCACCTGGTAGAATGCAATGCCCCCCATCCTAACACAAGATCCCACAAAGAACCACCACCCTGGGTCATGTTGTGTGAAGCACAGGGACACTCTTGGGACTCTTAGCCAAACAACTGCCAGGACAACACTCCCAGCCATCCTGTCAGCACAGCCAGCCCACCCCACAGGGAAGCAGAATCAAAAGGAAGGAAGCATGGGCATGCTGGGAAGGGGGTGGAGGCAATAGCATGATGGGAGTCGTAGTCACTGATACTGGTCACCCCCACAACTGACCCATCAACACAACCCTGAACCATGCTCACATCACAGGAAGTGGAGAAGGACTCACAAGATGGCTGACACTGGCTACTGCTGTGGGGAGCACAAGGCCCTGCTGGCAACTGTGCACCAACAAACAGCAGGACACCACTGACTGACATCCTGAGAGACAACTTACACTCCCTGCAATGCAAGCACAGTCCATGGTGGGATAACTGACTGGCTGGGTGGGTGGGAAGGAGGGCCGGCTGTCAACCAAACACAACCAATGCAGACCATGTTCACACCCCAGAAAATACATAGAAATGCCCAAATAATGCAGGACAATGTGCCACAACAATATCAACCCCTGACTGTGACGACTTAGGACAATGCAATGTACAGGCACGCACCCAGAGGCACAGTCACAACTGTCATGTGTGTCAACCATTGATGCCTGCAGAAACATAACATACATTGTTTGTGTCTCCCAAAAACAGGTGATGATGGGGACACAGCAGCAGACGCTGAGGAGTCCCAGTCCCAGGCTCAAGAGGATGCCGAGCTCACTGGCGTCGTACAGCCTCTGTCCTCCTCGGACGATGAAGAACAACCTGGCACATCCGGTGCAAGTCAACATGCAGCACCAGCAGGACCACCAGCTGCAGCACCAGCAGGACCACCAGCTGCACCCCCTGCACCCACCCCTCCAACGACTGTCACCACGAATACCATCCCTGCCGACATGGACAGAACAAGGAGCAACACCAGCACAGTGACCCTGGACCAACCTGGGGCCATGGACACCACCACCACCACCAACCCCCAAGGTGGACCAGGGTTATCTGTGCATGCCACTGCACACACTGCACATGTCAGCAGGGGTGGTGGGAGGGGTGGGAGACAGAGGTCACTGCTTGCAGATGTTGCTGGTGTGCATGATGACCCACAACTGGTACGCATAGCTGATGCGTACCAGTCCAGCACCGGAGAGCTCAGCCAGGTAGTGGGGCTCCTCAGAGACATTAAACAGCAGCAGGCTGCCCATCATGCCCGCTTGGACTCCCACATGTCCCACGTGGAGTCACACATGTCCCGTGTGGACTCACACATGTCCCGCGTGGAGTCCAAGTGGGATGCACTGCATGAGATGACGGCGGTGCACAGGGACATTTTACAATGCCTCCGCCAGATGAACAGCAACCAGTCCACACCCCCTGTGTGCCAACAACATCTGGTGCCGAACAAACTGCAACTGCCACAGGGAGGGAGGAGGACTCTGGCGGAGAGTCCCCTGCACCGCAGCAGCCTGCACTTGAGGGCCCCCCCCAAGAAGAGGGGTCGTCCGAGGAGGGAAAAGTGAGAGGCCGATGGCCAAGCGCAACTCCCAGGAAGCCTGAACCTGTTCTGGATGTTCGCCTTTGTGCACAGGCTGTTCACCCTGTTGACGGCAACACTACTCCCACACATTGCATGGGGAGTACAAGTTGGACCAATGTGTCAGACAACTGTGGCCCCGATACTGGGGATCCTGTCTACCCGGACTTTCAATTCACCTAGGAACTTGGGATTGCAAGATTCATGTACAGCACAACCCATCCTATGCACTATTAACACAAATGTATCACAATAAACACACTAATACACCATACTTGCCTCTGTCGTGATTCTAACGTGGGTGCTGTTATGGGGATGATGAACTGCAAAATTACACTGTGTATGCGAACTGCAACAGCAAGGACAACACAGGCATGTGAGTACAGGAAACGTGACACACATGAGGGAGACACACCACCAGGGCTACACGACACATACACACCTAGGCCATCTGACTCATTGCCTACACTGATGTTGCCAGGGAAGACGGTGCAATGCACAGACACCACACCCATTCCCAGTTGTAGTCAAGTAGCCCACAGGTGCAGTAAGCAAATGGCAGTCAAATGTGTGACCACAGACAACGCACATCACAAAGTGAAGCACAGGTTTATTACACAGTTGCAACATGCCGTAACCACTACAGATGCAAGGTAACCCCACCTGGCAGCGGGCACACAGTCAACAACTGTAGACGGAAGGAAGTCCATGGGTGTGGCGCACATCACCTGTAGGGACACAACAGCTACCAGCCTGGATGTGCAATCACGTCGTCGGTGGACACAGTTGAACAAACGAATCTTAAAGTACCCTGTGAAGGACAGACATGACACACAGTCAAAAGCAATGGAGTACAGGACAGAACAGCAAAACACATGCACAATACATGTTACAAGATACCCACCCAGAACCAAGTTAGCATGTCAACACTGTTGGGGAGTACAGCCCACCTGTCACCACACATCGCAACACACATCCAGTCAAGTGGCCCATGGACACACTCCAACAGCACCAGAGCACCACCCACACATCATGCCAACTCACATCATTGACATGACACCTCAGGATACTCACATTCAGCTAAAGAAGTTGGTGATGAGCTGTGTGCGGACATCACCATCACCATCATCATCATCATCGTCACTGGCATCGTGGTCCAGGCCAGGATCCTCCACAGGTGGCGGATGTTGGTCATTGTCATCCTGGATGAGAGGCAACTCCTTCCGCACTGCCAGGTTGTGGAGCATGCAGCAGACGATGATAATCTTGCACACTTTCGCAGGGGCATATGGGAGGGACCCTCCGGTCTTGTCCAGGCAGCGGAAGCGGCTCTTCAGGAGACCAAAGGTCCGCTCAATCACTCTCCTGGTCCGACCATGTGCCTCATTGTAGCGCATCTGGGCAGGTGTCACAGGGTTCCTGAGGGGTGTCAGCAACCACGGCATGTTGGGGTATCCCGAGTCACCTACGGACAGACAAGTGCACATTAGCTGACTTGGAAAAGTGGGCGGAATACTACAGATAAGATCACACACAATGGCACAAAGTCAGTACACACCGACAAGCCAGGCACGCTGGTTCTGCATCTGTGCCATCATCCTGGGGATGCGACTACTCCTCATCACAAAGGCATCGTGTGCTGAACTAGGGAAACGGGCACACACGTGTGTGATGGTCATGTCTGCAAGACACACCACCAGTGCATTGACCGAGTGGTAGTGCTTGCGGTTCCTGTAGGCCTGCTCCTGGGCCTGTGGTGGTACCAAAGCCACATGTGTCCCATCAATGGAGCCAATGACATGCGGCATCCTCCCCAGGGCATAAAAGTCACTCTTCACGTCAGTGAGTCGTCGCAGTCTAGGGAAATAGATGTACCGGTTCAGGAAGAGCAACATTGTCGCCAAAACATCGCGGAGCACACGGCTGAACATGGTCTGTGACATCCCACCAGCAGTCGCCACAGTATGTTGGAAGGTACCAGTGGCAAAGAAGTGTAGGGCTGCCATCACCTTCACCTTGGGGGTCAGCGCTGTAGGATACGGCCGGCCAGGCTGCAAATGTGGGGACAACTGCACTGCCAAATCCTCAATCAGCTGCCTGGTGAAGCGGTACCGTCGGATGCTGTCCCGTTCCACCATCGTTGCCAGGTCTGGGAATGGCCGATGGACAGCAGGAGCCCTGCAGTGCAGAGGAGAAGTAAGCAAGATTGTCAGTCACCCCACATATGCGGCATTGAACACACTCAAGATCCCAACATACATCATTATGAGGCACAACTACATGAAGTGTGCAGTACCGGAAGGACATGTATGGTACATACATGGCCAACATCTGTCAACACGGTCCAACAGGTGGCATCAATTAGTCCCAGGTTGGCCCATTGGACATCATGAGGCCGTGTCACAGTTCCCATCTCCTGCTGCCGTGTCACAATAACCCCCACAGGGACATGTGAGGACAGATGTGCCCCAGGCACCACGGCTCAACGACAGGTACATTCCCAGGGACCCTGTAATGCCACATGGACACTGGCATTACATGGAGTATCATGTATACACCACAGCAAAACAACCATGACCCCCACAGGTAGTGTCCCCACTTGCCACGGCAGGACAGACATGGACGTCTGTGACCCACACGCACAACATCAGAGTCCATGCACACACAACGTGGATGTGGAGACTGTCTCCCATTGTGCACATGAAATCAGAGACATTGTAAACACTACATGCACACAGACTGTGGAGGACCATCACTATTGTGCCACTGGGACACCCTGGCTCAAACATACCGTCCCACATGGGACTCACGGGGTATGTGACATGACATACACATACACCACTGTGAAATGTGACCATGGCACATGCACAGATATGAACAGTTGCACATCACAGTGGTCACGTACACGTAACACCCAGGATCCTGTCCCCATGAACACGTGCACAGCCTGGGGGTGGCTGCCCACAGGTGACACCCACAGGACAACATGTACACCAACATACACACAATAGGAAATGCAGCCTTACATGCCTTATGATAAAGTTTGGACAGGCTGTCGTGATGTAGGTGTGCCCCTCACTCCCTGGGAGCTATCTGTGGCTGGCATATGTCCATCTGAGACAGGCATGCTGACATATGCCAGTCACATGTACAGTGATGCGTTGAACAGCAATGGACCGATCGGTGCCTCCGGCCGGCCCATTGCTTTCAATGTGTGCGGGTACGCGTTGTACCCCTGTGCGCGTTGAACAGCAATGGACCGATCGGTGCCTCCGGCCGGCCCATTGCTTTCAATGTGTGCAGGTACGCATTGTACCCCTGTGCGCGTTGAACAGCAATGGACCGATCGGTGCCTCCGGCCGGCCCATTGCTTTCAATGTGTGCGGGTACGCGTTGTACCCCTGTGCGCGTTGAACAGCAATGGACCGATCGGTGCCTCCGACCGGCCCATTGCTTTCAATGTGTGCGGGTACGCGTTGTACCCCTGTGCGCGTTGAACAGCAATGGACCGATCGGTGCCTCCGGCCGGCCCATTGCTTTCAATGTGTGCGGGTACGCGTTGTACCCCTGTGCGCGTTGAACAGCAATGGACCGATCGGTGCCTCCGGCCGGCCCATTGCTTTCAATGTGTGCGGGTACGCGTTGTACCCCTGTGCGCGTTGAACAGCAATGGACCGATCGGTGCCTCCGGCCGGCCCATTGCTTTCAATGTGTGCGGGTACGCGTTGTACCCCTGTGCGCGTTGTACCGCAATGGACCGATCGGTGCGCACCCATTGACAATGTCCTTGCCTGGCAACGGACACGTTTTCGAATTTCGAACGAGTCGGTTGCTGGAAAATCAGTTGGTCACCCACAACAATGTTGCAAAATCATGTATGTCATGAAGTTGGAGATTTGAAGGATGCTGTGGGCGTGTTTTGGTGCTGCTATTCCATGGATTGGCCAGATTCAGAAGATGCAAACGACTTGGACCTATCACTTTGGACACAAGGGACAGTATCTGCCTCTCCAGCACATATATATTGCTGGCTGTTCCCCTGAGAGCCCACTTGCCTGCACTACATGCTCCAGGACGACATCTGCCACTGCACTGCTGCTGTCTCTGCCCCTCTGGACCCTGCAATGGCACGTACTGTGGAGAGAGCCCCAGCCTTCAGCCTTGAAGAGAACCAGGCCCTGCTGGACAGCCTACTTCCACAGTACAGCAAGCTGTATGGGACACCAGGGGAGCAGGTGAGTGTTCTGTGCACTGCCTTTCTGAATGTGCATTTTGTCTGACTAGCAAGGCTGGGAGTCTGCACGCCACTGGCTAGCAGGCTCACTGAGTAGTTGTCACCCCCCATAGTGTGTAGTGACTTGCACTGGACAGGTATGGTGCAGTGACAGTGCATTTGAACATGGTTTTACTTCCCATGCAATGATACCATGTAGTGACGTCTGGCAAACTGTCCATGGGCAGCTTTGCACTGCCTGTGTACATCATGTGCCCCTGGGATTGAGACATGTATATACAACTGTGTCATGCACGGATATGTTGCATGTGTGGTAATGGCCTTTTCACTTTGTCATCCTGACAGGTTAATGCCCATCGGAAGCAGGAAATCTGGAAGGACATCGTCCGGGCTGTCCGGTCCGTGGGGGTCTACAAGCGCCGGATCCGCAACTGCCAGAAGAGGTGGCAGGACCTTCGGGGCTGGACCCGGAGGATTGCACGGGTCCAGCTGAAGCTGTCGCCTCCTCGCAGGAGGGGCGGAACACGGACCCTGACCCCCCACATGCTCCAGATCCTGGCGGTGGTGTTTCCAGACCTGGATGGGCAGCTGAAGGCCAGACAGCAGCAAGGAGGGGGTGAGTCAAAGACTGCACTGTGAACTCTGTATTACATGCTTTGTGCCCTCCTCTGGCCTGGTTCAACTGCCACAGTGCAGCAGTCATGTTGTCCAGGAGCCATGTCCCTCTATTGTGCACTGCCCACTGCTCATCTGATACCCAGGTGTGGCCCTTACAGTCAGGGAATTGTGTCACTTGGGACTGTGTCCTTGCAGTTTGCTTCACTAAAGGTGGGGGACAGCATCTGTTTCACTAACTCTGTTGTGGGCATCATGTGTGGGTCCATTGTTCACACAACGCCTGTGTTTGGACATGTGATCTGTGTGTTGCTTTGATATGCGGTCCACTTGCTGAGCTGAGCCCCCACATGTGCCTGGGGTATGTGGCACACGCCCATGCAGCGGGTGGGAACAATGTTTGGGCCCCAGGAGTGTGCAGATTACGTGTGTCACACATACATAGCCAGCTGTCCACTGTCCAGGGCACATCCCTCATTCATGTGGAGCAGGACAGTCATGCCTACTCCAGGCCATGCAATGCACTCTGTACTCCCACTCCCGTGTATCAGCTGACACATTGTGCACAGTGATTTGACCCCTCCGGTGTCTGCCTCTGTGTCAGTGTGCTGTGGATTAGTTGCCAGGACTGCTGGGGGGTTTCTTGGTAGGGGCTCAGCATGCCCCTGGAGATGTGACCATAGGAGACGATACTTGTGTGTCACATAGGTGTTTGATCAGCTGCCCGTGCAGACTGGGGTGTGCGAATGTGATGTTCAGGCAGCTGTTCCCCATTCACAGCAAATTGTGAGGGGCTCAGGTTCAGAGGGTAGTGTCACAGGTCTCCCATATGTCCAATAGGTGTGACCTGGACAGATGAGGGTTGAGATGATGTGTTGTGTGGGGGATGTACATGTGCACTTGTGCAGCTCCAGGACTTGCATTCCCCATGACCTACTATTGTGACACAGTGCATAGTGTTGTTGTCTGGCTGCCAAGTCATACATCACTGAGACAGTGATGTATGACTTAGCAGTCATGCCTCTGCCATGGCATGTGTCAACTTATTTGTGGTCCTGCAGGGGAGTGACATGTGCTACATGCACACCATAGTGGCGCTGGCTATCAGGACATGGGTGCATCATGGTGTCTGTCGCTGGTATGCATCACATGCATTTCCTATTTGACTCTGGGCATCCCTTTCATCCGGAAACCTGTACTCACTCAGTGGCAAGAGCTGTGATGTGTCCACACCGTGTCCTCTGCAGTGTCCAACTACTGTGTACTTGGTGCATGTGTCCACACTGGGGTGTTGCAATCCAACAGACACCAGGCAGATGGGTGCAAGGCCATGTGGGATGTGAGTGCCATGCTTGGCATCAGACTGACAATTGGCTTCTCCTGTTCAGTTAGGGCACTTTTAGCAATGTACAACTAATGATGCCAGGGCTTGCTCTGTAATGTGCTGTGCTCACAGTGGTGTGTGCGTTTGGTGCAGGTGACTGATGTCTGTCTGTTTCCCCATTGTTTGCAGATACATCCACGGCCACGGAAGGGGACAGCTCCACGGACCAGGAGGAGCCAGAGAGCCAGACTGGGTCAGCAGCCGAGGAGTGGTTGGAGGGACCCAGTGGCACGGAGGGCGAGGGGAGCCACACCGAGGAATCCTCAGCACCATCCACCTCAGCTGAGGACCAGAGCAACTCGGAGGATGACTCCCTTGTGGAGGCGGGTGTCAGCAGCCACCACACCCCAGCTAGTGTTGCTGTCCCCGCCACCACCAGCACCACCTCCGCCCTCCCATCGGCTCCCATTCCCCAGGTCCGTGGAGGCTCCCATGTTCGGGAGCGTGTCTCCTTTGGCCCAGGCACCGCACCCCCTGCCCCTGTGTCCCCTGCTGCCCTGAGTGAGGAGTCTGTGTACCTCCTTCGCCAGCTCCATGTAGGGCAGACAGCCATGCTGAGTGTCCTCCATGCGCACACCGCACTGTTGACTCAGCTGGTGTCGTTCATGGAGGGCATCTCATTGGGCATGTCTGACCTACAGAGGGGCAACAGGTCCATGGACTCCTCCCTGATGGCAGCAGTGTCCCTCCTCAGACAGTCCCTCACCCCTCCTGCCTCTGCTCCATCCACACTCCCCAGCACCTTGCCCGTCCCAAGCACACACACACCGGCACAGGCACACACCAGCACACACACATCCAGCACATAGACACACACGCCACAAACTAAACGCACACGCACGCACAGTCAGGGGACTGAAACCAGACTCACAGGGGATGGGGCCCTGGTACACACACACGCATCCACGGGCACTGCACAGTCCTCAGTTGCCTCTCCCTCCAAAGCACCCTCCCTTGCCTCACCTGCAACCCCAAAGACCCAGCGCCTCTTCCTCAGTGACCTCGGCCTCTTCCCCTCCGATCCAGCTGCCCCAGCATCCAGGGGGAAGAGGAAGCCCCCCACACGGAGCAGAGTGCCCCTCGCCCCCGGACACCCTCCCCCAGGCGCAGACAGACTGAGGCCCCCACCCGCAAGTCCCCCCGGAGTGGTAAGAGCAAGACCCCGCCGCCGCCCTGCAGCTCAAGCACCAGGTCACCTTCCTCCATCCCTCAGGCCCCCACTCCACAGGTGCCCCCGCCACACCCTGCCCCAGGTTCCCCCACCCACAGATATACCATCCCCAAGAGGCTCCGGCCTTCTCCCCTGCCACTTGCTCTCCCGGCACCAAACCCCCCGCTGCGCTTGTCTGTGCCACTGATGTGGTGAGGGTGTCCTCCCCTCTGTCCAGCCCACCTTGCCTGTTCCCCATTCTCCTCCCCTGGTGGTAGGCACTGCAGTGGAGTCCACTACCACCCTGTCTGACTTGGGCACTGCAGTGGCGGACCTGCCCACTCCATCTGCAGGGTCCACTGCAGTCGTGCCGGCACCTACAACATCTGAGCCATGCCCCCCAGTTGTGCCGGCACACACCATGTCAGACACCTCCACTGCAGTTGTCAGTGGCTCTCCAGCACCCACCACCCCTTCCCTGCTTCCTCCTGGTGAGCCCTGATCCTGTCCCTGCGGTGCCTGGCCTACCCCCTGGTTGCCCCTCCTAGTGGATTGTCCCTGGTTTTGTGCAGGCATGTGTAGGGTGGCATCTGCCACTGTCACCCACTTGTGACTTTGTTGATGGACTGGCCATTGGCCTTTGTTTATGTTCTACCGGACTTCTACTTTTAATGCCACATATGCTGAATAAAGCAACTTTCTGTTCTCTAGTGCTTTTGCTTCTGATGTACATAATGTTGATGATGCTAACAATGCCCTTGCTGCAGTGATGGTGATATTTGGTCTCATGATTATGAAGTGTTACTGTGCAGGAACCCATGTGGTCCAGGGGTTATGTGTCCTATCCTGTGGTGTATCCATGTCATCCATAGCAGCATCTGAGGGTGTCATGTGTTCAGAATTTGGCAATGGGATTTCCTACTTAGATTAGCTATTTCACATCTGTGGCTTCCACCCCTGCACATCTGTTGTGCCTGCCATTGTTCAATTCGTCTACTTCCCTGACCGTGTGGCCATCTCCACTGGACATGCAGGTTTGGGCATCAATGGGGAAGGACTCATCCGTGTAGTCAGTGCAACATTGCTATACATGTGTGTTGGATCTGTGCTGATGATTCCGTTGGCACTTCCATGACCAGGCTGATGTGACGGGATCCCTCATTTGGTGCTAATTGTTGATTGTGTGACCAAGTGCTCAGCTGACATGATGGGGCCCTACTGAGGCAACATATGGCACAGCTTTCCTCACACAGGAGTGGAGTCCCCTCATGGCAGTGTGTACTCCTGTGACATTGCCTGTGCCCAAGGTGTGTGTTGTATGTGCATGTCTGTGTGTTCACTTCCGTTTAGCTGTGCATGCTGTGATCCCTAGTGTTGTACCTGTTTGTGATGCTTGCTGAGTTGACCTATGTTCCCCCAAAGTCTTCTCCCTGGGTTCTCTGTGATGTGGGTGCATGGCACATTACTGGTCATCAGGGTGTCACCCATAGGTGTGTTTGCTGTCAGGGCTGAGTTTGTGTGCAGACGCAGATGGGTCACAGTCAGGTTTCCCCTTGGCACTTGTTGTTTGCCCCTGTCATGTGATTTCCAGTTTGTGTTATCTTTCAGTGATTGTGACACGTTGTGTGTGTGACTTCTGGCACTCCTCAGGGTCCGGGCTGCAATGTTGGTTGTTGTCTATGTGTTTTCTTTGTGGGTGACCTTGGCTTCTTCATTGGTGTGTGACTGCGGCTGGGATCCCATTGGTTGGTGTGGTATTGCCGTCATGTCCATGTACAGCGTAGTGTGCAGTGTGTCAGACATTCAGGAGTCTTGTTGAGTGTCCATGTGTGATGTGTTTCTGCACCTTGGTTCCCACCCACCACCCTGGAATAGTCATGGGTGCATGTGCAATGTCACCAGTGCATGTGTGCTTCACTGCTGCACATTGTTGGAGGTCGAGGGGTGTGGTGTTGAGTGTGTGCAGATGAGAGTTGTTGCCCGGCTAGGCCCCTGCCTCCATGTTGGCCTTGGCTTACTGGCCATGCTGATTGATTTGTGCTTGTGTAGGTGTGATGGTAGTTTGTTGCTCAGGACACATGAATGTGGTTCACAGTGTGAACGACATTTAGCTTTGTCATCAGAGTGGGATTGTAATGCAGCCCAGGGTCACCACATTGTGTGGGCCCTGGGGGTGGTGCTGTGGTGTGTCTGTGTCTTGCTGTGTCAGTTGCTGTTCCTACGTGCCTGTGTGACATGTGTGATTTGTGCTCCCTCTCCTCTGACAATGCCTGCTTGCCCACATAGGGGATTTGGATCCATGAGTTACCTTTGTGTGGCACTGTATGCACATCTGTATTATTGATATTCAGGTCTCCTCATGTGTTGTGTGGTTGCCTGGGGACACTGGCACCCCCCCCACCTGTTGTGTATGATGTGCAGTGTGGATCTGCCTGTTTGTGTTTGTGCATCTGCACCGCTGCATTGGCATATCTTGGGTGTGCCATTGGCTGTATGTAGTTTGGTGGGTTTCCCCTGCTGTCCCTGGGACTCCTAGGTCATCGGTCAGCACAATGATCATGGTTTGTGTGTCCCATTGCTGCCATGGTATGGTATCTGTTCACCTCACATCTGCAGTCTCCACAGGGTATCTGCATTTGTGTGCCCATTGGTGCAAATATGTGGGTCTGCATTCTGATGGTCACTTCTGTCATTGTGTCATTGATGAATGTTGACAGTGTCAGCCCCCATGGGTGTGGTTTGTCTGCACATGGCCAAAGGTATGTCTTATTTGCACTGCAGTATTTGGCTCACCCAATTCATGTTGCAATGGGACACATACACTACTTTGCCACTGATGTGTTTTTTGTTCTGTGACCAGGAATCATCCATGCAGTTTGGCAGTTGCAGCTCTTTCTTTGTCAACACTTACCTTTTGGTCACTGTGATGATGGGGGTTTAGACCCCATTGCCACAATGTTCAAAAGGTGCTTCAGCTATGGACCCCACACTTACATTTTGGTCACTGTGATGATGGGGGTTTTGACCCCATTGCCACACTGTTCAAAAGGTGCTTCAGCTATGGACCTCACACTTACCTTTTGGTCACAGTGATGATGGGGGTTTAGACCCCATTGCCACAATGTTCAAAAGGTGCTTCAGCTATGGACCCCACACTTACCTTTTGGTCACTGTGATGATGGGGGTTTTGACCCCATTGCCACAATGTTCAAAAGGTGCTTCAGCTATGGACCCCACACTTACCTTTGGTCACAGTGATGATGGGGGTTTAGACCCCATTGCCACAATGTTCAAAAGGTGCTTCAGCTATGGACCCCACACTTACCTTTTGGTCACTGTGATGATGGGGGTTTTGACCCCATTGCCACAATGTTCAAAATGTGCTGCAGCTATGGACCCCACACTTACCTTTTGGTCACAGTGATGATGGGGGTTTAGACCCCATTGCCACAATGTTCAAAAGGTGCTTCAGCTATGGACCCCACACTTACCTTTTGGTCACTGTGATGATGGGGGTTTGGACCCCATTGCCACAATGGTCATGGCCTGCTTGCGTTGTGTGTGCCACACACATATTTGTGTGGCACATGTGCTAGGGGGTCACATTGTATGTTAGAAGTCATGTTCGGTGTTGTAGGCATTTGACACAGTCTACACACGCTTGTCATGGTGTTGGGGGATGTCTTCTTCTTGCATTCCCTAGGTTGTGGTGTGCTGGTTGTGTCATGCATTGTCCATCCTATGGGTGGGGGTGGTAGTGGTGGTAGGCATCCTGCCTCCCCTGGGTGAGGGTGATAGTAGTGGTGGGCATCCTGCCCCCCTGGCTAAGGTTGGTAGTAGTGGTAGGCATCCTGCCCCCCCTGGGTGAGGGTGGTAGTAGTGGTAGGCATCCTGCCCCCCCTGGCTGAGGGTGGTAGTAGTGGTAGGCATCCTGCCCCCCCTGGCTGAGGGTGGTAGTAGTGGTAGGCATCCTGCCCCCCCCGGGTGAGGGTGGTAGTAGTGGTAGGCATCCTGCCCCACCTGGGTGAGGGTGGTAGTAGTGGTAGGCATCCTGCCCCCCCTGGGTAAGGGTGGTAGTAGTGGTAAGCATCCTGCCCCCTGACTAAGGGTGGTAGTAGTGGTAGGCATCCTGCCCCCCTGGGTGAGGGTGGTAGTAGTGGTAGGCATCCTGCCCCCCTGGGTGAGGGTGGTAGTAGTGGTAGGCATCCTGCCCCCTGGCTAAGGGTGGTAGTAGTGGTAGGCATCCTGCCCCCCTGGGTGAGGGTGGTAGTAGTGGTAGGCATCCTGCCCCCTGGGTGAGGGTGGTAGTAGTGGTAGGCATCCTGCCCCCCTGGGTGAGGGTGGTAGTAGTGGTAAGCATCCTGCCCCCTGGCTAAGGGTGGTAGTAGTGGTAGGCATCCTGCCCCCCTGGGTGAGGGTGGTAGTAGTGGTAGGCATCCTGCCCCCCTGGCTGAGGGTGGTAGTAGTGGTAGGCATCCTGCCCCCCTGGGTGAGGGTGGTAGTAGTGGTAAGCATCCTGCCCCCTGGCTAAGGGTGGTAGTAGTGGTAGGCATCCTGCCCCCCTGGGTGAGGGTGGTAGTAGTGGTAGGCATCCTGCCCCCTGGCTAAGGGTGGTAGTAGTGGTAGGCATCCTGCCCCCCTGGGTGAGGGTGGTAGTAGTGGTAGGCATCCTGCCCCCCTGGCTGAGGGTGGTAGTAGTGGTAGGCATCCTGCCCCCTGGGTGAGGGTGGTAGTAGTGGTAAGCATCCTGCCCCCTGGCTAAGGGTGGTAGTAGTGGTAGGCATCCTGTCCCCCTGGGTGAGGGTGGTAGTAGTGGTAGGCATCCTGCCCCCCTGGCTAAGGGTGGTAGTAGTGGTAGGCATCCTGCCCCCCTGGATGAGGGTGGTAGTAGTGGTAGGCATCCTGCCCCCCTGGGTGAGGGTGGTAGTAGTGGTAGGCATCCTGCCCCCCTGGGTAAGGGTGGTAGTAGTGGTAAGCATCCTGCCCCCTGGCTAAGGGTGGTAGTAGTGGTAGGCATCCTGCCCCCCTGGGTGAGGGTGGTAGTAGTGGTAGGCATCCTGCCCCCCTGGCTGAGGGTGGTAGTAGTGGTAGGCATCCTGCCCCCCTGGGTGAGGGTGGTAGTAGTGGTAAGCATCCTGCCCCCTGGCTAAGGGTGGTAGTAGTGGTAGGCATCCTGCCCCCCTGGGTGAGGGTGGTAGTAGTGGTAGGCATCCTGCCCCCTGGCTAAGGGTGGTAGTAGTGGTAGGCATCCTGCCCCCCTGGGTGAGGGTGGTAGTAGTGGTAGGCATCCTGCCCCCCTGGCTGAGGGTGGTAGTAGTGGTAGGCATCCTGCCCCCCTGGGTGAGGGCGGTAGTAGTGGTAAGCATCCTGCCCCCTGGCTAAGGGTGGTAGTAGTGGTAGGCATCCTGCCCCCCTGGGTGAGGGTGGTAGTAGTGGTAGGCATCCTGCCCCCCTGGGTGAGGGTGGTAGTAGTGGTAGGCATCCTGCCCCCCTGGCTGAGGGTGGTAGTAGTGGTAGGCATCCTGCCCCCCTGGGTGAGGGTGGTAGTAGTGGTAGGCATCCTGCCCCCCTGGGTGAGGGTGGTAGTAGTGGTAGGCATCCTGCCCCCCTGGCTGAGGGTGGTAGTAGTGGTAGGCATCCTGCCCCCCTGGGTGAGGGTGGTAGTAGTGGTAAGCATCCTGCTCCCCTGGCTAAGGGTGGTAGTAGTGGTAGGCATCCTGCCCCCCCTGGGTGAGGGTGGTAGTAGTGGTAGGCATCCTGCCCCCCCTGGCTGAGGGTAGTAGTAGTGGTAGGCATCCTGCCCTCCTGGGTGAGGGTGGTAGTAGTGGTAAGCATCCTGCCCCCACTGGGTGAGGGTGGTAGTGGTGGTAGGCATCATGCCACCCCTGGGTAGGGGTGGTGGTGCGCATTCAGGCCCCTGTGTGCATATGTGGCATTGGTGATGGGCATCCCGCCCCTATGGTGCTGCTGTTGCTGGTGTAAGTATATTCTGCATCCCTGTGTGTGTGTGTGATGTGTCGTGTACGTGTTGTATGTGTTTTGTGGTTGGTGTCTGGCTTACCTTCTGCGCCGTACGCGTCCGTGCCTGTTCCGGTAGTAGATGTAGAATATTGGTATGATCGGGACGAAGGGATTCATGGTTGGTTCGTGTCGTTCGTCCTTCTCGTTGCTTCGCGTCGTCCTCGCCGCTTCGCCTCGTCCTCGCCGCTTCGCCTCGTCCTCGTCGCTGGCGTGTTCGCCTCGTAGCCGTGGATCGTGTTGTGGTGCGAATCGGAGCTTATGTGCGCCTCTCCCGGATGCTTTGACGTGCCGTGCGTAGCGACGGGTTCGGCGCGTACGGAAAGCGCATCGTACTTGTCCGGCCGGACGGGGCTGCATTTTTCCTTCCGTGCGACTCGATTCCGGCGTTTCCGGAATCGCCCGGTCGGAGAACAGGACCTGGTTTGGGTGAGTACGGCTCGGCCGGAATCTTTGCTGTTGTGCGCATCGTACTTGCTCGCTCGGTGTGCTGTACGGATCGGTCGGGAAACAGGCTTTCGCATGGCTTTTTTCCCGACCGAATGGTATTGGGTGCGCCTCCGACCGAGATCGGAATCGGCCCCATAGTGTGACTTCTCCCTCTGTCTGCCCTATTTAAAAATCAGTGCAGTGCACACCCATCTGCATCTTTCCATACTCTGCAGTGATTACTGCATTGATTCACGCAACACAATTATATAGTGGTCACTGGGTAATTAGAGTTAGGATTGTATTTCCATAGGAATTGAATTTTTTGTGTTGCTAATAACTTAGGTGCCATTTGACAAATAATCCACAGCAAAATAAAAAAAATAAAAAACTTGGGCTCCCGTGCTTCTTTATAACCTCTCCCAAGTAGGCCAGGTCCTGGGAGGCAATAATTGTTATTTTTGGGGGGGAGGGCACGTGTGGCCCAGGCCTATTTCAGCCCCGGGGATCCCATCCCTGACATCTTATATAGGGGGAGGGGGCACACGTGCCCCGCTCCGCAGGCCATTTGCAGCCCAGGGGACCCAATCTCCGGAACCTGATGTATTTTATTTGGGGGAGGGGGCACATGGATCCCCTCACAGGGCTGTTTTCAGCCCTAAAGGCTCATCCAGAGGGGTCTGTTGTATTTGTAAGGGGGAGGGCCCCCGACTCGAGCTACTGGCGGCCCAGGGGATCCCATCCCCTAGGGCCCAATGTTAATTTTAGGGGAGGGGGCCCCCTCCCCTAGTTTCTGAAGGCCTCAGGGACACCATTCCCCAAGGCGCTAAGGCAAGTAAAAAGGGAGTGCTTTGTGTGACACCCCTGCCTGAGCCATTATTGGTCCCAGGGACCCCATTCCCCGGGCTGGCTCATATGCTGTGTACCTGGGAGCCTGCCCCTGGGCTCCCAGGGGCACAGCAGTTTCCCTACCCACACAGGCAGGGGCAGGGAAACATGTACTTACTCCTACTTAGCAGGAGCATTTTAAAACCTTCAGGCATGTGGTAGCAAACACAAAGTCTGCTCCCAGCCAGCGGGAGCTTTGAAAATGCTACAGTCGGCTGGGAGCAGACCCTTGATCTGTTTTCCTGCCCGCACTGAAGCGGGCAGGGAAATAGATCAAAATATTGCTCCCGCCTGGATGGAGCAGCATTAGTAGCTGTTCCCTCCGGGTAGGAGCATTGCTGGCTCCAGCTGAATGCTAGGAGCCATCTGGTGCTAGGGTGCTCCCCCCACAGCCCCCAACGATTGTATGGTGGGTTCCCTGGGTAGACAGTAGGGCACCCACCTTTATATTAACAGGCTCCAGGGATGTGGGAAACAAGTCTCAGGAAGAGGGGTGCACACTGCCACCCCTCCCCTTTAATTTAATAACAAAAGGCCCTGGGTTCCTCAGTGCCCAACAGTGCTTGGGGAGGGGGGCAATGTGGACCCCTCCCCTTTAATACCAAATAGGGGCCCAGGGGATGGGGTTCCCAGGTCCTGATGAGACTCAGGGAGGGGGGGCAACAAGGCATGCCAGGCGTAGTGGCCAACCCATAGCTGCGCACAGCCAAAGGCTTTGTGCGGTGTGGGGTTGGCTGAGTGCAGGAGTTCAGTCCCAGGGCCTGGCCACAGGCAAAGCCTTACAGCCAACCCACCGCCATGCCTAGCCTTAGACCCTCGCCATGCACATCTAATTACCCCACATATTAAATCACTCATGGCATCTTCTATGACATTATTGATAATATCACTGCAACATTTGCTTTAAAATTATTGACGAGAAAACTGTGCATGGTGAGTGTGTGAGTTATAGTTACCGTAGGTCATGAGTTATTCTTAGTTCAATCAATCAATCAATCACAGAATTTGTAGAGCGCACTACTTACCCGCGAGGGTCTCAAGGCGCTGGGGAGAGGGAAGGGGGGGGGGATGCTGCTACTGGTCGAACAGCCAGGTCTTGAGTAGCCTCCTGAAGGTCAGCAGGTCTTGGGTCTGTCGTAGGCTTAGTGGAAGGGTGTTCCAGGTCTTGGCGGCGAGGTGTGAGAAGGATCTGCCGCCGGTGGTTGTTCTTCGAATGCGAGGGACGGTGGCGAGGGAGAGGTCGGCGGAGCGGAGCTGGCGGTTGGGGACGTAGAAGAAGAGTCGTCTGTTGAGGTAGGCTGGGCCAGTTTTGTGGAGTGCCTTGTGTGCGTGGATGAGGAGTTTGAAGGTGATCCTCCTGTCGACGGGGAGCCAGTGCAGGTTCCTCAAGTGGGGGGTGATGTGGCTGTGGCGTGGTACGTCGAGGATCAGTCGTGCGGAGGCGGTTTGTATGCGTTGCATAGTTGAGAAAACTATAACTATGACTCCTGAATTTCTATGGTATTGTGTGTGTGTAAAATCTGAACCTAACTATAATGTCCCAGTAACTTTATTTTTTTCAGTGAAAAACAAATATATATTTATATTACCTACTGGAGGTCACCAGTAGGTAGTTATTGTTAGGACCTTGTTTCCATAGGAAAGGTGTTTGATGATGTGCCAATATCTTTGTCGTCTTTTGACGAATCTTTGCGAAATTTTCAAAACAAATTGGGCGGTCAGGTCAGCTGCTGAATTTAAAGTTTCGAGGTGATTCGTCAAGCGGGGGCTGAGAAAAAGGGGGTGTCCCAAAATGCATTTTCTCCATGCTAATTTCCATAGGAAACTTTAGACACGGCTACAGCCCAAACTGCTGAAAGGAATTACACTGAATTTGGCAAAAAGGTAGCTCTTGGTTCAGAACGCACTCTTTTTGTTAAATGGTGTAAATCTGTTCAGCAGTCCCAGAGAAATTTAAACATTTCTCAGATATACAAATAGGGGCGCGGAGGATCCGCGAACCCCCCGATCTCGTGCCTGCAATGAGATTGGCTGCCAGCACTTCAAGTGAGGAAGTGTTGGCAGCCATCTTGTGACTCAGTTGAAAGCCAGGTTAAAAAACAAGAAAGAGAGGCAGAGTAGAAACACCTAGTCCTGCTCAGGGGGTCCCAGAAGGACCCCCAGGGCCTAAAACAGCATTAAAAAAAAAAAAGTTTGGCTGGATTGCGTTGGATCCGTGAATCCATCTGAAAATGTAAAAACCCAAGAGCGGGCTCCCGCGCTTCGTTTCCTTTAAGCCTCCGGCAGGGCCAGGTCCTGGGGGCAATGAAAAAATGTGATGCGGGGGCCCATGCGGGCCCCCGCAGCCCTAGGGACTGCCACCTCCCCGGGGCTCTTTCATTCAATGCAGAGGAGGCTACGACAACCCCCTGTAACCCCAGGGGCTGCCACCTCCCCAGGGCTAGAATTACAAAAATGAATGCGTGGGAGGGCTTCTGCCCAATCATGCAGCCCCGGGGACCGCTACCTCCCCGGGGCTATGTTTGTCAAATGCAGGGGGGCCATGTAGCCCCCCACAGCCCCAGGGACCGCCACCTCCCAGGGCTAAATATATAATTAGGCGTGAGGGGGGTCCTGGTCCCGCAAGCAGCTCCGGGGTTCACCACCTCCGTGGGGCTACTTACAAATGGGAGGGGGACCGCACGGCCCCCCTCCTGGAGCCAGAAATGGCCCTGGGGACTGCCACCCCCCAGGGCCGGCCATAGCAATGTCCCAGGGTGCCCATCCCCGGGACATTGCAGTTTCATCCCATAGCAAACAGTGTGTTCACTTTGAACATGCAAGAGCACTGTGCTCTCGCTTGTTCAAAGCAGGCACACTTTGCTTTTTACCTCCAGGGAGCTGCATGTCAGCAGCTCCCTGGAGGCAAAAAGCCATGCTGGCTCCCGCAGGAGGCGGGAGCCGGTCGGGACCGTGGGGGTTCAGGATCTCCCTGCGGTCCCCATCCGGCTGGCCATGCCCCAGTGGATGGGGTCCCTGGGGCCGAAATCAGCCTCAGGTGGGGGGAAATATGTAAATAAAATAAATGGGTCCAGCCTCAGGGGATGGGGTCCCCGGGACACCCAGGGACCAAAAGCATGATGGGAAGGGGGGCCACACAGCCTCCCTTCCTAAAATTCCCCCCAAAAAATTGAAAGTCAGCAACTTGCCAGAGGCCCAGCCCCCTTTCTCCACAACTCTGCAAAGCACCTCCTGGTGCGCTTTTGGTTGGGGAAAAAGTCCCCTTCGCTATTGAGGGTCCCTAGGGGGCAACTAGCCCATCTGTTACCTCTAGTAAGCCCCACATAGTAGGATTGCTAAGAGGTGCTCGGAGGCCACACCCCTTTTTCCACCACTCTGCAAACGCACTTATCAGTACACTGAAGGTGGGGCTATGAGATCCTTTTACATTCTGAGGGCCTTCGGACTAAAGTGGACTTCATCCCCCAAGCAGGAGTGCACCAATAGTGTGCCAGGAGGTGAGTTTGCATAGTGGATGAGAAAGGGGGCATGACCTCTGACCACCTCTCAGCAATCCAGCTGTGTGGGGCTTACTAGAGGTAACATTAGGGCTAGTTGGTCCCCAGAGACCATCAAGAGGCAAGGGGAATTCATGCCACAACCAAGTGCATGCCAGGAGGCGCGTTTGCAGAGTGGTGGAGAAAGGGGGGCATGGCTTGAGACCACCGCTCAGCAATCCCACTGTGTGGGGCCTACTGGAGGTAACAGGTAGGATAGTTGGCCCCTAAGGACCCCAGCAGCATAGGGGACTTCATCCCCCAACCAAGACAGCACCAGGAGGCGTGTTTGCAGACTGGTGGAGAAAGGGGGTGTATCCTGCTATCAGAACTCAGCAATCCTGCTATTCTTGACTTACTGGAGGTAACAGGAGGGGCCGTTGGCCCACAAGGACCTCCTTGGGGCCAACTACCCCTCTTGTTATCTCCAGTAATTCCCACACAGTGGGATTACTAAGAGGTCTTTGGAGGCCACGCTCCCTTTCCCCACCACTCTGCAAGAGCGCCTCCTGGCGCACTACTGGTTGAGAGATGAAGTCCACTTTACTCCAGAGGGACCTTGGGGGCCAAGAAGCCCTCCTGGTAGCTTCTGTAAGTACTACGCAGCGGAATTCCTGAGAGCTTGTTGGAGGCTAGCTCCTTTTCTCCACCACTCGGCAAACGTGAGTGCTAGTTAAAAAACCTTTGAAATTCACTGAAAAAACAAAGGTTACAGGGACATTATAGTTAGGAATTAACATTTAAAAAACCTTAGAAATTCACTGAAAAAACCACAGGTTTCAGAGATGTTATAGTTAGGAATTAGCATTAAAACAAACAGAGAAATTCACTATAAAACCAAAGGTTACAGGAACGTTATAGTTAGGCTGACTTTTCACTTGTACAAAACCTGTGAAATTCAGCCGTTATAGGTATCTGAGCTAACTCTAACTTGCGCTCCCGCAATGCACTGCTTATGACCTCACATATTACATCACTCATGACATGGCCAGTGACATTACTGATGACATCACTGATGACTGAGAAGCAGTGCTCCAGCCAAGCCATAGCAAACTGCAATGCCCCGGGGTCGGGCACCATGAGACATTGCAGGTGCCGGCCCTGAGGGGGTGGCAGTCCCTGGAGCCATTATTGGCTTCAGGAGGGGGGCCAATGTTAATTTAGCCCTGGGGAGGTGGTGGTCCCCCGGGCTGCAGTGGTACCCCATGGGCCCCCCACTCTAATTTCATATTAGCCCCGGGGAGGTGGACAGCCCCGGGGCTGTGGGGGAGAGGCATGCAGCCCCCCTCATTAATGTTTTATTTTGCCCCAGAAAGGTGGCAGTCCCTGCAGCTCTGGGGGGCCGAGCAGGCCCCCGCATTAAAATTCACATTTTGCCCTGGGGAAGTGGTGGTCCCCAGGACACAGGGATTACAGAACAGGCAAACACTGCACTAATATTTTAATGAAGCCCTGGGGAGGGAGTGGTCCTTGTGGCATAATAAGCCCCAGGAGGGGGGCTTGTGTGCCCCCCTCATTTATTTGTACACTGCTCCTGGGACCTGGCCCATCCGGGAGGCAATTAATAATAAAGCACAAGTGACCGTGCTTTGTTTTAAAAAAAATAAATTGGGTGGGATTCTAGGATCCAGTGTGACTCCAGCCGAACATTTTAAAAACAAATGCTTTTTTGGCCATTGGGGGGTCCCCTATGGGACCCCCCCCAAGCGGCCTAAGGGGTCAGGGTGTTTCTACCCTGCCCCTTTTCTTTTTTTTAAATCTTTTTTCTGGGACTCGATTTAACTGAGTCACCAGATGACTGCCAACACTTACTTGTTTGAAGTGTTGGCAGCCAATCAGATCTCAGAACGAGATCAGGAGGGGTCGCGGACCCACTGCATCCCTGTATATACCACTGGATATTTCTTTAAATAACTCCAAAACTACTTGACTTATTGACACCAAATCACAAAAAGGCATTTCCTTGGACCAACATCAACCTTTCTGTTAAATTTGGTGTACTATATCTACACACATACATACATACACACAAACATACATATATCTAAATATATACACATATATATACACATACATACAAATATTTATATACATTTATATACATAGATATATAAATATACACACATACATATATATATACATGTATATACACACACACATATACATAAGAATTGCACATCGAGTTTTCTATTAAAAAATACACATCTAAACAATGCAAAGTGTGGAATAACAGGGAAATATCACAGTGATTTTGCTTGGAAGAGTTAGAGCAGTTGGTAGATTTTTTGTAGGATGTCATATGTGTTTAGCTGTGTTCTTAATACTACATATTTAGTGATGTAAGATGTTCATTATGTACATGTAATCTAACCATACAGCTGTATTATTGAAGAAGTAGCCATTGGTCACTACCGTAATTGAAGTAGCTGGGGACTGCAGTTGATAATGCTGTAGCAGCATCAATCCACATGTGTTACATATGTGCTCAAACATTATTTTATACTAGGCCAAACTACTGTTTTTCTGTTTGTGCTGAGAGTTACATTGTGCCTGTCTAAATGGGGTGTTTGAGTTATTATATCGATGGGGTTAAAAGCACACAACTATATTGGTTACTAATTCCGAATACAAGGCAGATATTTCCACATATTGATATATGTCAACATGGAATTCTAAGCATTGACATATGAATTAAGGAACATACATACATGTTGTATGTATAATTTGCATGCAAATGTTATAAATTGACACATACATGTATCTTACTTTCATACAACAACCTTTTAAGAAACTGTTAATTAATATAGGCATCTTAGAAAACTGTTGTGACATTAATTCTGCAGACACAATTATTATTAACATACATTGTTTTTACTTGCCAGTCTCTAAACCACCAAGGATTCATGCAAAACCTTCAGTGTGCCGGATCCCATTCACCTCATCCTCCCAGGGCAAGAGGTTGAGGGCCTGGAACACCCACCACCAGTCTGCTGGGCCCCTAGGTGTCCTTTGGAGGCAAGGGAACTCATTCTCCTCCACAAATCATTCCAGAACTGCCTAAGTTCCTCCTGTGAGCACCTGTTTTCAAATACAGCATTCACTCTTGTGACAATTCTCTTTCATATTTGCCTTTTCTTGATAATGGTGGTACTTGGTGGAAGTGCTCCAAGCAAGTCTGGCTATCCCTTTATTATTTCACCCATCAAAGATGCTTGTTAACTGTGTGCCTGGAAATCTGGGTTTCTTCTTCCATCCATGGTGCAGAAAACTTAAAGATTTAAGTTGAAACTCCTGAGAAAAGTGGCTTTTAACTTAGAAAAACTTAACTGCTATAGTATACAGCAACCTTAACAAACACATATGCCTTTTAGCTTCACAACAAGAAAGGCAAAGGATCATGTTATTGATGGAGGTGTGTTTAATAGTGTAGTGTGCAGGTGTGGTGAGTCTGTGCATTCAAATCAGCTGTGTGATCTATGCGTCCGTCTTCACCATGAATGTATTTGGCACAGAAAAACAGATTTAATCCATCATTACACCAATGCAAAGTCGCTTCCATTATGGACATATATAAATTTGGCGAATGCTTTACCGCTGTGTGCGGCCCACCTAATCTGCCAGGAATGTTGCTTTTCCTGCCCTGCTTTTTGACCATTTACTATGGGGGAGCCTCATGCCTGTGACTTACCAAAGGTAAACTCTTGGTAAAATGGACTGTGCATGTTTACTGCCTGTGTCCGCCTTTTAAGAAAATGCCGCTTCGACGCAGCAAGGGTAAGAGGTACTTGGCTGGTTACGCGTGCACAGTTGTGCACACGCATGTGGGCTGCGCATGGGAGACTCCTGTTGTGCACAACCCAGGAACTGTCCACAGGTAGCCTGGTGCAGTAGAGACTCTGCAAGGTTGGGTATTGACCTGGGATAGGCCTTATAATGTTGGTGTACACAGATAGGGGAAATCAGTGTGCTTTATTGTCTGGTCTGCAGTGACACTTCATTATACACTATGAGGGAAGGCTGCCATAGAGAGCAGCCCCGCTTCCCCTTGGTTTAAAGACACCAGAGTCTACCAATGCACAGTGTAACCTGTCTAAAATGAAAAATGCTGTAAAGTCCAAAGTCATATCTGTGCAGCTTATTGGTCATCCAGGAAAGTCATGTTTATCTTGCTTAGCTCAGGATCAGAGCCCAGGCCTTTTGCCACCCTGCTGGGTTAATTACTTTTCTCTCCAGCAGCAGGAAAAAAGGCCTCCACCCACAAAGGAAACAATTAAACTTGATTTAGGTCAACTCCTCAGAATGAAGGGGTGGGGAGGATCGCTCAGCATCAATCAGCCAGCTGACATCCTGTGTCAGGAAGAGGGTAGGTCCAAGCCCACTAAACAGAGGGAGGGAGGCCAGACCCTGGAACCAAGCCAGGAGGGGGGCTCCTTTGAATTTTTACTGCAGCAGGCCCTAGCAGGGATGTCAGTGAGGGGTGGAGCTGAGACCCCCAGAGCATATGTGGCAAGTGACTCCTGGATGATATCATCTTGAGAAATCCCAGAAGGCTGTGCAGGGAGGGTCGGACAGGGACAGAGAGGTGATGTGGCACAATATGATAGGCCAAAGGTGCATCCCTGCTGGAACCTCTCACCCCCACTTAAAAGGTCCTGCACAATGGGGAGAGTTCATTCTTGGATGCGCTTTTCTGCTGGACACTGGGACTGGAGGTTGATACCATGGACAATTGGAAGGAACTGCTATCTGGGCTAAGGATTCTACCTCTGCCCCCAGGACAAATGCGGCAGTAGTCCAGGACCAGGAATGCTGGTCACCTTACATCCCCTGAGTACCAGTTGGGGGAAAGACTGGGCATCTGTGCTATGAAGGAGGGAGACACAAAGAAAAAGTGAAAAGAAAGGCTGGTACAGTGAGTAGTGAAACCAGCTCCCTGCAAAGAGTGTCCCCTTTGAGGACAGGAGGCCTTATAAATGTGCTCCAGGTGGCCAGGGCCCGGATGTTGCCCCCAAAAAGAAGGTACAGTCTGGAAAGTGCCGTCCCGCTCTCTCGAGATGTCAGGAAAGGGCACAGGATCTCATCCCTGGGCATGTGAACGGACAGATAAGGGGGTGCTGTCGCACTTCTCCACCGCATTGGAAAGGTGGCCAAGGGCCCATATCATATGAAGAAGGGCAAGGGAGCACTGTTGTGCTCCTCGCAATAGCAACTAGGGGCCCAGGACCCCCTCCATGGGCCCGATGTCTTTGAGAAAGATGGGTGCTGCCATAGTCCCCCAGTGGGGCCTATCCATCCTGCTCCTCTGGCCGAATCTGGGGGAAGCGGGAAGGCCAACCACATGGTGCACGCCTGCCTGCAGGACTGGCCAGACAAGAATTCTGCTGCTGGCTCCCTCGGCAGCACGACAGTGTGCTGGCTACATGAAGAGTCTGTCCGGGGCAGACCGGGTGTTCTCCCAAGGCTGTCCTGCACTGTTAAACCCAGGAAGGTGCCTGGGTGGCACCGGGCACCCGAAAGCCAACAAAAGGGTTGGTGGCGTGATGCAGCGAGGCCCTAAATGAAAAGTTGAAAGCAAGGTGTCCAGTGGGACTGGGTTCCCCTTAGAGAATGAACACGTCACAAGGCTGCTTAATTGGAATGAGAATGAAGGGAAAAAAAAGCAAATCTCCCGGCTGCAGCGGGAGAGCTGCTTCTACAATATTTATGGTGCTCGCAGAGGAGCAACCGATAATGCCCTGCAGGGCTTGCCTCATTTTGCTTGCAAAAAACGCTAGTTTTTGGCTTGTGGTGGACACAGGAAGGTAGGGTCACCACCAAAGTCAAGCAAACATGCAGATGGAGATGCAGGAGCAGTGCAGCTTTGGCCCACACTAGTTCATGGTAAACCAGGGCTTTTTACAGTCTCCCCTCACTTTTTGGCCCCATTTCTATGTCTAAATGCTGCTTTTCTGACTATAATTGTGACCTGGACTTGCTAACCTGACCCAGTGCCTATAATCTGATTAAAAGTATATATTAATTATGTATAGTTACCAATGGTACTGACAACCTACCTGTAAGTCCCAAGCATATGGTGGGGCATGTAGGTTTAGAGGCTGAGTAGATTTAATGCACTTAAGTGTGCACTGCTGTGGTGCCTGTTGTCATTTTAAAAGCCAGCACTGTCTTGCAGGCTGCTTTTAAATTAGAATTATATGCAAATTCGACTTTGGAATTAAAGTTACTCCTAAGGGGTCAATTCCGATCTCGCTCAGACAGCCCTCCCAAAGCCCTCCGTAGCCTCACCTTGCGACCGCCTCGTTCCTGGAGCCGGTCCGTCCAAACGAGGCAGTACGATGAGAAATTGTGTGCATTTCCCGAACAACACGTACGCTCCGAATAGAGCAACATTTCCTGTACGAGCCGGCTCCGTCAACACAGATTGGACTCGCCCGGAAGCATTAGCGTAGCAGTTTCCGGCCGGGCAAGTACGATGCGTACGTCCTCCGCGCCGAACAGGTCGCCACCTCTAGCATGTCACAGCATCCGGAAGAGCAGTATATCAGGACCGAATCGTGCCACAACACGAACACCGCATACGAGACGAAGCTGCCATGTATCCGATTGCCCATGTCATCCCTGCACTGTACGCCTATGACCAAATCAACCATCGGAACCGACGCGTATGTCACAGATGGTAAGTCAGACACCTACCACCCACCAATACGTGAAGATCTCTCGAAAGCCAAAACACACATAGGGGGTGGCTGCCCACACCCCACCACAGCCCACCCTGAAAGGGGTGGATGCACATCCCCCCAGCACAGTCCACCCCAGAAGGGGTGGATGCACATGCCCCCAGCACAGTCCACCCCAGAAGGGGTGGATGCACATCCCCCAGCACAGTCCACCCCAGAAGGGGTGGATGCACATGCCCCCCAGCACAGTCCACCCCAGAAGGGGTATATGCACATCCCCCCAGCACAGTCCACCCCAGAAGGGGTGGATGCTCATCCCCCAAGCACAGTCCACCCCAGAAGGGGTGGATGCACATGCCCCAGCACAGTCCACCCCATAAGGGGTGGATGCACATTCCCCAGCACAGTCCACCCAAGAAGGGGTGGATACACATGCCCCCAGCACAGTCTGCCCCAGAAGGGGTGGATGCACATCCCCCCAGCAGAGTCCACCCCAGAAGGGGTGGATGCACATCCCCCCAGCACAGTCCACCCACAGTCCACCCCAGAAGGGGTGGATGCACATCCCCCAGCACAGTCCGCCCCAGAAGGGGTGGATGCACATCCCCCAGCACAGTCCACACCAGAAGGGGTGGATGCACATCCCCCCAGCACAGTCCACCCCAGAAGGGGTGGATGCACATCCCCCCAGCACAGTCCGCCCCAGAGGAGGTGGAGGGCAAACACTCCCCCCTACTCCCATGCCAGGCTTGTGTATTGTGCACAAACATCTAGATTCCTTGACACATTAGGCTAATAAATGCAGTCACATCCATCACTCTAGTGAACAAAGGCCGATTGTGGTGTACAAACCCCCAGCATTGACTTGCAAATAGGGTAGATGGGGTATCACCCCCCATCAGTGTGGTGCACAAAAGATGAGCATGGGGTACAAACCCCCTTCTTTGACAAGCACATAGGGGACATGGGGTATAACCCCCTCCCTCAGTGTGGTCACCATTAGGGGTGGGCGGCAAATTCCGTTCCGCTCGCGGAACTTGCGAAATTTCGGCATTTCCACGTTCCGCGCGGAACGCGGAAATGTCGAAACTTCCGCGATCCGCGGTGGAACGGAATTCGGGTGCATGAGGTAATTAAACCTCACCAGGAAGCACTTACAGATTTAAATAAAGCAGGTGCCCGAGTTGAAGCTCAAATTCTGTAACGCATTAATCAGCACAAAAATTTTTTGAGCAAGGTCGAGGCTAAGCAGGAGTGCTTTCTGCCCAGATCTACCGTCAAACATTAGATGTAATCCCTGATGGAGGTCTTTGCATCCTTGATTTTCTCGAGCGCAATCCCCGTGTAGGTCCAGTGGCCAGGAGGTTCTTTCTCCTCATCTGCTGCTCAGATCGTGCTCTGACCCTTTATAAACAAGATGCATGTGAACTCGCATGGATGCCCCGCCTGTTTTGCCCCGCCCCACATACACTAGCGGTATGCAACGTCTTCCCGCCCTTTCCCCACTATGATGGACAGCTTACTCAAAGGACCCCGGCGCCTTTCCGGAACGGTGGCAAAGTTACAGACACACGAGGTCACTGGAGACGATTCTTCTGGTCCTTTACGCAGCTGCAGTGTAGGAAAGGCACTATACATTTACCCAACGAGGTAGCACTTACTGATTAGCCAGTAGAAAGTACTCCAGTTGAGTAGAGGTATTGCACAAAACGGTGGCATCTTCGTGGATAAATATGCAGGGCAGGATTCATTCTGGGACGATGCTCGTCTGCCCCTGAGAGGGACCCTGCATAGATTACAACGGGCGCAGCAAAATCTCCGCGAGCACGCGAAATTCCGCATGCTCGCGGAGATTTCTTGCCATTTCGCGGAATTTTGCGTAAGGCAACTCTGCAAATTCTGCCCACCCCTAGTCACCATAAGGTGATAGGGGGATCAAACACCCAGCAGTGACAAGCACATAGGGGAGAAGGGGTATCACCCCCCATCAGTGTGGTGCACAAAAGATGAGCATGGGGTCCAATCCCCAAACTTAGCCAGGCACATAGGGGACATGGGTTGCAACAGCCCCATCAGTGTAGTGAGAAAAAGCTGAGTGTGGGGTCCAGACTCCCAGCATTTGCACACAATCATGTATGACTTCCTGAGGCAGAAAACCAGCAACAATGTAGAGACAAAGTAGTGCTTGTGTGCCAAACGAACACATATCTGTTGAGGCAGACATAGTTGGGCCTTACAAAGACAAACATGCCATGGGGAGACAAGCATTGCCATTGCGGGCAAACACTGCCACCAATGTTTATTCTGACAATGGAAGAAGTGACCATCTAAATGCCAAACACGCATTTGTTCACATACAGACACACATACAAAAGGAATTCAGCAAGAAACCAAAGTGTAGACAAGATCCTGTTCCGCACTGTGACAGCAATGGCAATTCAAGACCATGATCAATGGCCAAATTGAAGATGTTGGACTCCCAGGGACAGTAGCTAAACAAACTAAACCATGCTTCCAATCACTGCTCACAAAGCCAGTAGAAATAGGCGGTTCATGATGTGCCAATACAGCCAGCCAACCACACTCTGCAGAACAAACACAACATATGTGTGTGTAATTGTCCCTAGGCTCCACCCCCGATGTTGGTCCAAACCCCACTGAGACATATGCGTCACTACTGTTGAAGTACCACTGTGTCAAGCTTGGTCTTGGCATGTGTCTGCCTTGTCAGAACGAGACACGGACATTGACTGAACTATCACAACACACAGAATACTTTGGTCCCATCATCCTATGTACAGGTGTGATTCCCAAGTTGGCCACACGTAGCAACAATCCATGTATACCAAGTGGCACCTGGGACACAGATGACTTGTTCATCATCAATGCGCTAATATGCATGTCCATTTGAGTTGTGCATACCATAAGAAACAGTAAAAATTGAGTATAAATGTCAAGCACTACATATGTGTACATGTACGCCAAAGAAGGGAGAGGATGTGAAAAGAATGTCACACTCCTTGTCAAAAACAATGTTGCTCATGACAACAAGCCATTTCAGCCTAGATCAACTCCACAACATACTGTACTAGGACACATATCACATGGACATCCGGCAGTCCATCACATCATTCCATCCTGATTTGGCTGAAATCAATGTCACAACAGCATTTGCAGTTAAATAATCAGCAACATCATGTACCCCCCAGAAATTAGACCAAATTACATTAATCTGCTTTATTCAGCATTTAAATTGGTACACACGAATCATGCAAAAAAAACAAGGCCAATGGCCAGTCCATGTCAATGAGTCCTTCAGGGGATATATAGGATGTGTTCCCATACATTGCTTGCCTGCACATACATCACTAGGGGAAAAATCCCCAAGGAGGGGCATCTTCTGGGGCAGGCAAGGCACCACAGGGACAGGATTAGGGTGCAGCAGGATGGGTAATGGGGGCGTTGGGGGCAACTAGAGTGTCTGTAGCAACTGCAGTGGATAAATCGGATTGAGGGTATGCTGGAGCCACTGCAGTCGACATGTTGGACTGAGGGGGTGGGGGCTCCACTGCAGTGCCCATGTCCGATTGTGGGGGTGGGGGCTCCACTGCAGTGCCCATGTCTGATTGTGGGGGCGGGGGGATCCATTGCAGTGGACAGGTCAGATGGGGGGCCAGGGTCTCCACTGCAGTGTATGTAAGTGACTGAGTGTGTGGTGTTGTGGTAGTGGAAGTGCCTGTGTAAGGGGGTGAGGGCCTAATCATCTTGGGGATGGTGTAACAGTGTGTGGGTGAACCGGGAATGGCTTCTGGTGTGTGAACTCTGGGACGGGTGGCCTTGGGTTGGGCAGAGGTAGCTTTGGGGGGGAAGTGTGGGATGGTGGTGGGGGTTTTCCATTCTTCGTCCTGGGGGATGTACGGGTGGGGGCCTCAGTGTACCCACTCTTAGGGGAGGGTGTGCGTGTGGTGGGGTACACCCTCCTTGTGCGTGGTGACCTCCTCTTGCCCTTTCGAGTTGGAACTGATGTGTCAGTGGGGAAGAGGCCTAGGTCACAGAGGAAGACCCTCTGGGAAGGGTGGGTTGCAGGAGAGTCAAGGGTCAGGCTTTTGGAGGGAGAGGTACTTGAGGAATGCACAGTGCTTGTGGATGGGTGTGTGTGTTTTTTTGCCCTATCCCCTGTGTGTGTGATGTCAGTCCCCGGAGTGTGCGTGCGTGTTCTATTTGACTTTGTTTTGGGTGGCTGTGTGCCGCCTGTGTCTGTTGGGGTGTGTGCATGTGCCTGTGTGAGTGTGCTTGGGTCTGGTAGGGTAGTGGGGGCTGTGGATGGGGCAGAGGAAGGAGAAGTGAGGGACTGCTGCAGCAGGGACACTGCTGCCTTCAGTGAGGAGGCCATGGACTGATTTGTCCGCTGAACGGCAGACATGTTTGCTGAGATGCCCTCCATGTATGACACCAATTGTGTCAATAGACCGGTGTGAGCATGGAGGACACTCACCATGGATGTCTGCCCCACATGTAACTGTGTAAGCAAGTCCACTGACTCCACACCCAGGGCAGCAGGGGTGACAGACGCAGGGGGTGCAGTGCCTGGACCAAAGGAGACATGCTCCCTAACACGGGAGGGTCCACAGACTTTAGGAATTGGAGCAGCTGGGAGGATGGAGATGGTGGTGGTGGTAGGGACAGACTCTGTGGGTGTGGCCTCCGCTCTGGTAACACCCACCACCACAAGGGAGTCATCACTTGAGCTGGTTGGGTCATCAGCTGATGTTGATGTTGTTGAGCGTGCTTCAGTGTGGCTCCCCTCACCCTCTGTGCCACTGGGTCCCTAATCTTCCTCCACAGTGGATCCCGTCTGTCTAGCTGCTACCTCCTGGTCCGTGGAACTCTCTCCTCCAGTTGTTGTTGATGATGCTGTGAACAAGGAGGGGAAACAGATTCACATCAGTCATCAGCATATACTTGACACTAGATTTATGTTCCCAAAACATCACAGAGCAAGGCCTTGCATAATGTCGAAGCTACTATTCCTTAACTCACACATCTGTAAATAGGTCTTCTGTCAGTCTGTCTGTGAATCATGGTTACCAAACACATGTTGCCAATGGAAACATCTGTAAGATGTATCACAATTTAAACTATGTACATGCCCAACAGGGCACTGTCTTGCCTGTTGCCTTGTCTGTAATGCCCCTGAGTGTCAGGGCGTAACAAAAACATGTCCCATCTCATGCAAGGGAGTCTGGAATTGGGCATGCAAATGGGATGGAGAAATAGCAGAGTTTACATCATGAACATACTCACACCCACAGTAACCAATCTGGGCTTATGTTGTGAACTCAAATGCTAAAAAGGTGCGCATGCAGAACAACTGACAAGTACAAAACTGCATCTTACACTTTTTCATGTGCAACACTATGCCACAGTCCTGTCTGCCTGAACAGTCTGTACTGACTCTCGTTACCGGGCCAGTAAATCAAGATTCAACAGTCAGCCCTATGTCACACTCAAGTATACACTGTGCAAGTAACATCTATAGTGCACAAGTATACATGACAGACTCATATTGTTCAACTGAGAAATATGAGTATATGAAGTCTGATATCCCAATACAGGAGCATGTTGCATACTCACATAATCAAAGTAATGCAGCATACCCATATCTGTTTAAGCCACCAATATGCACAGTCAAGGGATGAGACACACATGATTTGACCTGGGCATCTGAGCCAATTGACATACATGAGGTTCCTGCCCATATGCGAAACATTGGCCACATGTGCCATCAAAATTGTTCGTCCTGTACACACTGACACAGAGTCAGACACATGAATCTTCATTTGCAATGGTCACAGTGTTGCCTGACACACAAAAATGGGATGTGACAGTGTCCCTGATGGCCTGATTTGGCTTACCTGTCCTAGGTCCATGTGAAACATGGGAATAGTGGGAGTACGAGGCTGATCACCATGCATAATTTGAGCAAACACAGTTAATTTGTCAGATACACCAACATCGGTCTGACCTGCTGAACGTGTGTGCAGTATTCATGTCACAAACCTGTGTCATCAGCCCAATCATCTCATCGTCCATTTAGACATGTACCACACAGAGTGCAGGTCATATGTCTGTCAAGTTGCTGACACATGTCAGACAAGCACATCACTCATGACAGTCAACACAATGCACCTGTTGGACATGGTGCTGTGCACAGTGACCTTGGACTACAGCTCATACACAGGAGACTAGTGACACATGTCACTGACGGAAAGGGACACACCTGGGCCTCAGATGACAATGGGGCATCTTTACAGTTTTGGCACACAAGTGTTGTCTCAGCATACACACGACTTGTGATAGTGTTACCAGGCTGAGGAAGTGCAACATGCATGTCAGACAGAGTACAGCTAACTGGCTCAAACTCACCCCCTCCTTGCTGCTGTCTGGCCTTCAACTGCCCATCCAGGTCAGGGAAGACCACCGTGAGTATCCGTAGCATGTGGGGGGGGTGAGGGTCCTTCATCCGCCCCTTTTGCGAGGAGGTGACAGCTTCAGCTGGACCCTAGCAATCCTCCGGATCCAGCCACGGAGGTCCTGCCACCTCTTCTGGCAGTGGCGGATGCGGCGTTTGAAGACCCCCACAGATCTCACAGCCCGGACGATGGTCAACCAAATCTCCTGCTTCTGATGGGCGTCGACCTGTAAGGATGACATAGTGACACACTCTTACTACACATGCGACATGTTTGTATATCACACAGGTCATTGGTAGTAGGGCAGAAAATGCATCAAGGATTACTAAGTATCAGCAGGGGCAGTTGTCCTGTGTGTAAGCCTGCCCCCAGAACATGAGTACAGTGCATGAGATGAAATAGCACAGGATACACTTTTACTTCACAGTCCCTGTCCAGTACATGATTCTACACACTATGAGAATTACAATGACTCTGTGTGCATGCATGTCCTTGGTGAGCAGAATGCCAGTAGTGCCTGTTAGGGGACATGGTGTACTGAGAAGTCAGTGCAATCAACACTCACCTGCTCCTCTGGTTTCCCATACAGCTTGCTGTACTGTGGAAGGAGGCTGTCCAGCAGGGCCTGGTTCTCCTCTTCTGTGAAGGCTGGTGCCCTCTCCACAGTATGTGCCATTGCAGACTCCAGAGGATGCAGAGACTGCAGCAGTGGAAGGGTGTGATGTTGGCAAGTAGCATGTAGTGCAGGCAAGTGAAGTCTCTTGGGAACAGACAGCCTTAAATCTGTGCTGCAGAGGCGGATTCTGTCCCATGGGTCCAAAGAGATAGGTCAGAGACTTTCGCATTATCCAAATTTGTCCAATACATCACATTGCACGCCTCGGACACGCCTACCGCGTCCTTCAAATCTTACTGCATCATGGCACTATAGAATTGGATACATTGTTGTTGTTGCCCAACCGATTTTGTGTGCACGCGATTCGTACACCCTGCTAAAATGCGTCTGTCCCCATGACAACAAATATCCAATGTGTGCGTCCGGCTTTGTCTTGAAGTGTACGCTGCGTCTTTGGAATAGTCACCCGCGTCTGTCACCATTACGGTTTATCAGCCAAAGTGTGGCATCCACACTATTTTGGCTGAGCCTCAGGTGCCCTACACCAATCAATAAGCCTGTCACACAGTATGGGAAACCACATTTCCTGCTTCATCACAGGTGTGGGTACATAGCTTCACATTTCAGATTGGACAGAGCTCTTTGTAGCACACACTCCCATGATGAGCCATGTTTCATGGGGAAATAATCCATTGTGTGTGATGCACATCACAACTGTGAGTGTCAACTTTGCAGATCACCACCCTAGCCATGGGCACAGTTCCAGGGGCCCATTGTGTGATCACATGTTACATACACTCTGAATTAGAGCTCTAATGGACTGTGTGTCACAAAGTTTTCCAGAGCTACTATTTAGGTGTTAATCCAGTTTAATTGCGTATTGTGCTACACACATGATTCTTGTTGTATGTTGTAGATGTAAATCGTCTCACACATCCATCTGTATTTGGCATGTGAGTCGCTGTTGTGTCTGTGTGTCACAGACATACATGTTTGCCATGCAAACAAATTTGGGGGCACATCATGTGTGTTTCATGGGTGTGATGCTACGTGTACATCAGACGTTACATAATGACAGTGTTCATGTGGCATAACAAGATCACTGTGTGTGGACCTTCACAAACACATGTCATTTGGACAACACATCTATCTTCACTAGTCACTGAGGTGTGTGTTTGGTATGTGACATTTGACCAGATGTACTGGGACAGACCCCATAGATTGTGCACAGCACAGCATTGCACTTGTTGTTCAAGCATCCGGAGTTGAAGGGTTTGGCGTGGGGCCCATAGCTGGCATATGTGTCCATGCTCAACACCACACACCGGAATCGATTGAGTCTTGCTATGATGTAGCATGTGATATTCTGCATATGAATTGCCAGATGTGAAAGGGTAATGGTATTCTTTCTTTGCCCACCTATGTACCGCAGGAGACCAGCTGTCCACAGACTCTTCCCAGACCTAGCAACCATGGCTGAAAGTGACAGCATCCGATGATACCGCTTCACCAGAGCACTAATTGAGAATTTGGCAGAGCAGTTGGCCCCACATCTGCAACCTGGATGGCCATATCCATCAGCGCTAACCCCCAAGGTGAAGGTGATGGCAGCCCTGCATTTCTTTGCCACAGGAACCTTCCAGTACACTGTGGCTACTGCTGGTGGGATGTCGCAGACAATGTTTAGCCGTGTGCTCCGTGATGTTTTGGAGGGAATGTTGAATTTGCTGAACCAGTACATCAAATTCAGGCACCACAACAAATTGCTGACATCAAGAGTGACTTTTATGCTCTGGGAAGGATGCCAAATGTCATTTGCTCAATAGATGGTACACATGTGGCTTTGGTACCACCACAAGCAAATGAAGTGACATACAGGACCCATAAGCATTTTCACTCCATCAATGCCCTGTTGGTATGTCTGCCTGACATGACTATCTCACATGTCTGTGCATGGTTCCCCGGATCCGCACACGATGCATACATCATGAGGAATAGTAGGATCCCACAGATGATGTCACAGCTGCAAAATCAGCGTGCCTGGCTTGTCAGTGTGTAATGTCTGTTTACCTTGTGTGCTTTTTGTATCTCAGATTGTTCCCTCTTTTCAGACCGATGATATGTTTGTTTGTTGGTATGTAGGTGACTCCGGATACCCCAACATGCCGTGGTTGCTGACACCACTCAGGAACCCTGTTACCCCTGCTGAGATACGTTTTAATGAGGCACATGGGTGGACCAGGCGAGTGATAGAGCGGACATTTGGACTACTGAAAAGCAGATTTCGCTGCCTGGACCGGACAGGAGGGGACCTACAATATGCACCAGAAAAGGTGTGTCGGATCATCATTGTGTGTTGCATGCTGCACAACCTGGCAGTGAGGGAAGAGCTACCTCTCATCCAAGATGATGACGACCAGCAGCCTCCAGAAGGGGAGGATTCAGCCCTGGGTCATGTGGCCAGTGATGATGAGGTTGAGGGGGATGTTCGGACACAGCTCATCAACAACTTCTTCTCATGATTGCGAGTATACAGTGATGAGTTGTCTGAGCTTTTCCTTTGCCTGATATGTGTATGTAGTGAAATGTCCCTGCATATGTGTGTCTGCATGCTACTTGACATCCTCCTTGCAGTAATGTGTCCGTTTAGTTAGTATGTTCACCATTGCAGTGTTGACATGCGTCCTAGGTTGTTTTAACAAATCATGAGGCTTGTGTATGGAATGTCTATTGGAGATGTATGCAGCTATTTTTTTATTTCAAGTCTGTTGTATGTCTGTCATTCACAGGGTCCTTTGGCTGTTGTCTGGTGACATGTGACCTCCAAAACACACAGTGCTGTTACAGAGTGCGACATTTCTTGGAAACAGGAGGCGGTGCCACACCCCCAAGTACTGACATTTCTGACCCTCTTGGTTACTTTGTGCTCACTGTCACATGAGGTTACCTTGCATCTGTTGTGGAGGCAACATGTTGTGATTGTGTAATAAACCTGTGCTCCACATTGGGGTGTGCCTCGTCTGAATACACACATCCAACATCAATTTGCATACTGTACCTGTACCTGTGGCCTGATTGCCACTTTCTCAGAATGGGTTTAGGGTATGTGCATTTCAGTGTCTTGTCAGTTCACAATAGTGGCTTAAATGAGTATGTGGGCCATGGGAAATTTGTGTTGAGTTGACCTAGTAGTGTGTATCTCTCATATGTGTCACATCACCATGACTCACAAAACTGTGTTTGAATTGCTGTAGTTGTTTTCCTGCACAGCCTTTGTTCAGCTGGTCATCATCTCTATCTCGCAAAACAAGTTTAATTCACAACAGATGCAAGTATTGTGTGATCAGGATTTAATTTTGATGCATGTGTGAAAATAGTACACATAATTGATAGTGCTGTACAGTGTGATAGAAATCCAAAGTTCACAGAGGAGTTGTCATTGTTAGTAGATTTAGGGGCCGATTCCGATTCGGGCCGGAAAACGTACCGACCGACTCGGTACAGGAATTTATTCCGACCGACACATACCGGCGCTGCCCGATCCGCCTAGCACGATGCAATGCATGTGAATCACGACCGACTCGTATGGAACACAAGCCGAACGACCGAACCGCACGGAAAACAGCTATCCGGCCGGGAAACCACGCGAATCGAACCTACCGACACGCACCAGGAATGAACCCAACAGAAACGTACCCGCGAACACCGACCCGCGCAGTACGATGCAATGCGTGGAAAACCAGACCGAGTCGCACGGAGCTCAAGCCGTACGACCGACACGCATACAAAACCGAGCCGAAGCAACCCAATACCCCGCGACCGACGCGTACGCCGCACATAAAATACAGCAGAAACACAGCTTGAAAGACTCGGAGAAGATCGCACGAGACAACTGCAGCGTCCGACTCGGTCAGAAGAACGTCTCCTACATGCCCAGAAACTAGAAAGGAAAAAATACAAAAAAAAGGGCCAAACAAGCAATGACAAAGTCAATAAATACTGGGGGGGGGGGGGAAATGGAACAAAGACACACCCACAACTCCACCCATATAAAGGCCACAAATCCCTACCATGATCCTTTGCAAATTCAAATGACCTTCCAGCACAGAACACCATCAGACAGACACACCCACAACTCATCCATCACACAAGCCACACACCATTAGCCCCTCCCTAATAGCACCCTCACATACACCCAGCAAAACTGACACTCACCTACCCTCACTTGCACACTCACACACACATCAATCCCCACCACCACCCATCACCATGCCCCCAAAGAAGAATCCAAAGTTCCTAGACAGTGAATTGGAAGTGCTGGTAGATGAAATCCTCAGGGTAGAGCCACACTTGTTTGGTACACTGGTCCAACAGACCCCAATGTCGCAGAAAACCAAGATGTGGGAGAGGATCGTCGACAGGGTGAACGCACAATCACCATGTTTGCGCACAAAGGAAGACATCCAGAACAGGTGGTATGACGTGCGCAGGAGGGTCAAGGCCCTACTCAAGAAGGATTACACCTTGAGCCATCGCACCGGCAGTGGCCCTCCTACCAAACCAGTATACCTCAGGCCCTGGGAGGAGAAGGTGCGGGCCATCCTACCACCAGAGAGCGTACATGGACTATCAAACATCCCAGAGCCTGGTGAGTACACAACCAATATACCCAATATCGTGTGACAATACACACACATCACTGTCAAGGGGATAGTCAAACCATGCACCGTCAGCAAAGCCACAGTAACCAAAACATAATCATCCCAAGATGTGTATGTTAGTTAGACAAACACAATACCTGCCATCCCATAGTGATACGTAACTGTGTCATGACATGTACAAACCTAACAACAAATAGAGCAAGGCAGTGGCACAAATCTAACCAACAAACACTGTCAGACATTTTGCCACCACTACAACACCACTTCACAGGGAAGCTCACTGAAAGGAAGGAATTCTGTGTATGCTGGTGAAGTCAGTGTAGCCAATAGCATGATGGGAGTTGTAGTCACAGATATTGCTCACTCTCACAATTGGCCCATCAACACCACTCTGAACCATGCTCACATCACAGGGAGTGGAAAAGAACTGACAAGATGGCTGACACTGGGTACTGCTGTGGGGAGCACAAGGCCCTGCTGGGAACTGTGCACCAACCAACAGCAGGACACCACTGGCTGACATCCTGAAAGCAAAATTGCACTCCCTGCAATGGAAGCACGTTCCATGGTGGGATATCTGGCTGGGTGGGAAGGAGGACTGACAACACTGACCATAGTTACCAGCAGCTGTTCTCACACACACCCTTAACACAAACTACACACAACTCACCTGGGAGAATGCATTGCCTCACACTCTAATTAAATATCCCACAAATAACCACCACCCTGGGTTATGCTGTGTGAAGCACAGGGACACTTCTGGGACTTGTAGCCAAACTAACGCCAGGACAACACTGTCAGCCATCCTGTCAGCACAGGCACACTATCCCACAGGGAAGCAGAGTCAAAAGGAAGGAAGTATGGGCATGCTGGGAAGGGGGGTGTAGGCAATAGCAAGATGGGAGTGGTAGTCACAGCTCAACATCCCCCACCCACATGGCCCAGCAAGCTCACACTGAAGCATGCACACCTCACAGGGAGTCAAAAGCCACTTCAAAGATGTCTGACACTGGTGCTCTGTTGTGGGAAGCACAAGGCCCTGCTGGGAACTGGGCACCAACAAACAACAGGACACCACTGTCAGCCATCTTGCCATTGCTGTCACACTCACACACAGTGAAGTACACTCAAAAGGAAGGAAGTATGGGCATGCTGGGAAGGGGGCTGTAGGCAACAGCAAGATGGGAGTGGTAGTCACAGCTCAACATCCCCCACCCTCATGGCCCAGCAAGCTCACACTGAAGCATGCACACCTCACAGGGATTCAAAAGCCACTTCAAAGATGTCTGACACTGGTGCTCTGTTGTGGGGAGCACAAGCCCTGCTGGGAACTGGGCACCAACCAACAGCAGGACACCACTGACTGACATCCTGAGAGTCAACCTGCACCCACTGCAAGGGTGGCATGCTTCATGGTGGGATAACTGGGCTGGAGGGAGAAGGATGTCCGGATGTCAACCAAATACCACCAATGCTGGCCATGCACACACCTCAACATTCACATTGAAATGCTTCATGTTGTCAGGACAATGTGCTACACCAATATCAACCTCTGACTGTGACAACTTAGGACAATGCAATGTACAGGCCCGCATCCAGAGGTACCTTCACAACTGTCAGGTGTTTGAACCATTGATGCCTGTAGAAACCTAACATACATTGTGTGTCTCTTCCAAAAACAGGTGATGATGGGGACACAGCAGCAGACGATGAGGAGTCCCTGTCCCAGGCTCCGGGGGACCCTGAGCTCTCTGGTGTGGAACAGCCTCTGCCCTCCTCGGATGGCGAAGACCTACCTGGCTCTTCCGGTGTGAGTCATCATGCAGCACCAGCAGGACCACCATCTGCACCCCCTGCACCCACTCCTCCAACAACTGCCAACACACAGACCACCCCCGCCGACACAGACAGACCAAGGACCACCAATGACAACAGCACAGGGACCCCGGCCCACCGTGAAGCAACGGACAACAACCCCAGTACCAACCCCCAAGGGGGCCTAGGGTCACCTGTGCGTGCCACCGCAGGTCCCGCACATGTGGCCGGGGGTGGTGGGAGGGGTGGTAGGCAGAGGTCGCTGTTTGCAGAGGGGTCTGGACTGCATGATGACCCACAACTGGTACGCATTGCTGATGCGTACCAGAATAGCACCGGAGAGGTCAGCCAGGTAGTGGGGATCCTCAAGGACATTCAACAGCAGCAGGCTGCCCATCATGCCCGCTTGGTCTCCCACATGTCCCGTGTGGAGACACACATGTCCCGTGTGGAGACACACATGTCTGGCATGGAGTCCAAGTGGGACACATTGCAAGAACTGACAGCGGTGCATAGGGACATATTGACATGCCTCCGCCAGATTAGCACCAACATGGCCACACCTCCCTGTGTGCCCACAACATCTGGTGCCGCAACAACTGCAACTGCCACAGGGAGGTAGGATGACTCTGGCAGAGAGTCCTCTGCACTGCAGCAGCCTGCACGTGAGGGTCCCCCCCAAAGAAGAGGGGTCGTCCGAGGAAGGAGAACTGAGAGGCCGATGGCCATGTACATCCCCCAGGAACCCAACACCTGTTCTGGAAATCCACCATTGTGTGCAAACTGTACACCCTGTCGAATGCAACCCAACTCTCCCACATGACATGGGGAGTTTAAGTTGGACCAATGTATCAGATGACTGTGGACTTTACTCAGGACATTTCTGCTACCAACACTTCCAACTCATCTGGGAACTTTGGATTCCAATCCCAATGTACAGCACCCACCATCCTGTGCATTATCCTCATACATGTATGTAAATAAACTCACTAATACACCATACTTGCCTCTGTTGTGATTCCAACGTTGTTTCTGTCATGGAGATGATGATCTGCTAAATGACACTGTGCATGCTAACTGCTACAGCAAGTTCAACACCGTCATGTGAGTCATGGCGACGTGACACATATGAGGGAGACACACCACTAGGGCTACGCAACACATACACACCAGGGCCATCTGACTCATCGCCTACACTGATGTTGCCAGGAAATACAGTGGAATGCACAGACACCACACCTATTCACAGTCTGTGTTAACTAGCCCACAGGTGAAGTAAGCTAATGTCAGTCAGATGTGTGACCACAGACAACGCACATCCCAAAGTGAAGCACAGGTTTATTACACATTTGCAACATGTCGTTTCCACTACAGATGCAAGGTAATCTCACGTGGCAGTGGCCACACAGTCAACAATTGTAGAAGAAATAAATTCCAGGGGTGTGGGGCACATCACCTGTAGGGAAACGACTGCTTCCACCCTGGAAGTTGAATCATGGTGTCGGGGGATCCGAGTGGACCAAACAACTCTGAAAGCACCCTGTGAAGGACAGACATGACACACAGTCAAAAGCACTGAAGAACAGGACAGAACTGCAATACTCATGCCCAATACATGTCACAAGATACCTACACAAAACCAAGTTAGCATGTCAACACTGTTGGGGTGTACAGACTACCTGTAAGGACACATCGCTGCACGCATACAGTCAAGTAGCACATGGCCACACTCAAACAGCAACAGAGCACCACCAACACATATCATGCAAACTCAAATCATTGACATGACAACTCTGGATACTCACATTCAGCTGAAGAAGTTGGTGATGAGCTGTGTGCGGACATCACCATCATCATCATCATCATCACCGGCATCGTGGCCCAGGCCAGGATCCTCCACAGGTGGCGGATGTTGGTCATCGTCATCCCGGATGAGAGGCAACTCTTTCTGCACTGCCAGGTTGTGTAGCATGCAGCAGACGATGACAATCTTGCACACCTTTGCTGGGGCATATGGGAGGGTCCCTCCTGTCTTGTCCAGGCAGCGAAAGCGGCTCTTCAGGAGACCAAATGTCCGCTCGATCACTCTCCTGGTCCGACCATGTGCCTCATTGTAGCGCATCTGGGCTGGTGTCACAGGGTTCCTGAGGGGTGTCAGCAGCCATGGCATGTTGGGGTATCCGGAGTCACCTACATACAGACAATTGCACATTAGCTGAGTTGGGTAAAGAGGGTGGAATACAACATTGCAGAACACACACAATGGTAAAAAGTCAGTACACACCGACAAGCCAGGCACGCTGGTTCTGCATCTGTGACATCATCCTCGGGATGCGACTACTCCTCATCACGTAGGCATCGTGTGCAGAACCGGGGAAACGTGCACACACATGTGAGATGGTCATATCTGCAAGACATACCACCAGAGCATTGATAGAATGGTAATGTTTCCTGTTCCTGTAAGCCCGCTCATGTGCCTGTGGTGGTACCAAAGCCACATGTGTCCCATCAATGGAGCCAATGACATGTGGCATCCTCCCTAGGTCATAGAAGTCACTCTTGACGTCAGTGAGTTGTTGACGTTTAGGGAAATAGATGTACTGGTTCAGGTATCTGAACATGGTCTGTGACATCCCACCAGCAGACGCCACAGTGTGTTGAAAGGTACCGGTGGCAAAGAAGTGTAGGGCTGCCATCACCTTCACCTTGGGGGTCAGCGCTGTAGGGTATGTCCGGCCAGGTTGCAAATGTGGGGCCAACTGCACCGTCAACTCCTCAATCAGCGGCCTAGTGAAGCGGTACCGTCGGATGCAGTCACGTTCCACCATGGTTGCAAGGTCAGGGAATGGTCTATGGACAGCTGGTGCCCTGCAGTGCATAGGTGAACAAAGAAAGAGTGTCAGTCACCCCACATATGTGGCATTGACCATACTTAATATCACATGATACATCATTACAAGACACAAGTACTTGATGTGTGTGCCGTTCTGTATGGACATATATGGCACCTACATGGCCAACATCTAACATCACAGTTCAACATGTGTTGACAACAAGTTCCAGGTCGTGCAATGGGAAATCATTAGGCTGTGTCACAGTACCCATGTACTGCTGTCACGTTCCAAACACACACCACAGTGACAAGTGAGGACAGATGTGCCACAGGCATCACAGCTCATTGACAGGTAGATTCCCAGGGACCCTGTATTGCCACATGGACATTGGCATGACATGGCGTATCATGTACACGTCAGCAATACAACCATGTCTCCCACAGGTAGTGGCCCCTGTTGCCTCTGCAGGACAGACATGGACGTCTGTGACACACACACGCACAACATCAAAGTGGATGCACAAACAATGTGGATGTGGAGACTCTCTCCCATTGTGCACATTGAATCTGAGACATCTGAAACACAACATGCACACAGACTGTGGAGGGCCATCACTATTGTGGCAATGGGTCACCCTGTGACGTACATACCTTCCCACATGGGACTCAGGGTGTATGTGCATGACATACACATACACAACCTGGAAATGTGACCATGCCACATGCCCTGAACTGAACAGTTGCACATCACAGTGGTCATGTGCACAACACACAAAGGATTCTGTCCCCATGAACACGTGCACGGCCTGGGAGTGGCTGCCCCCAAGTGCCACCAAAAAAAACACAGGTTGACCCCCATACACACACAGGTAATGCAGCATTACATGCCTTAGGATACAGTGTGGACAGGCTGTGGTGTTGTAGGTGTGCCCCTGAGTCCCTGGCAAGTAATTGTGGCTGGCATACGTTCACCAGTGACAACCATGGTGACATATGCAAGTTATTTGTACAGGGACGCGTTGTACAGCAATGGACCAATCGGTGCGCACGCATTGGCCATTGCATATAATGTGAAGGGGTACGCGTTGTACAGCAATGGACCGATCGGTGCGCACGCATTGGCCATTGCATATGATGTGAACAGAAATACGCGTTGTACAGCAATGGACCGATCGGTGTGCACGCATTGGCCAATGCATATGATGTGAAGGGGTACGCGTTGTACAGCAATGGACCGATCGGTGCACACGCATTGGCCATTACATATGATGTGAACGGGTACGCGTTGTACAGCAATGGACCGATCGGTGCGCACGCATTGGCCATTGCATATGATGTGAAGGGGTACGCGTTGTACAGCAATGGACCGATCGGTGCGCACGCATTGGCCATTGCATATGATGTGAACAGAAATACGCGTTGTACAGCAATGGACCGATCGGTGCGCACGCATTGGCCATTGCATATGATGTGAACAGAAATACGCGTTGTAAAGCAATGGATCGATCAGGGGGGCACGCATTGGCTATGGCCTGGCATGGCAACAGACGCGTTTTTGAACCATTAACGAGTCTGATGCAGTGAATTCAGTTGGCCACCCACAACAATGTTGCAAATTCATGGGTGTCATGAAGTTGAACTTTTGAAGGATGCTGTGGGCATGTATAAGTGGTGCAATTCCATGGATTGGCCAGATTCAGAAGATGCAAACGACTTGGACCTATCACTTTGGACACACGGGACAGTATCTGCCTCTGCAGCACACATATAATGCTGGCTGTTCCCCTGAGAGCTCACTTGCCTGCACTACATGCTCCAGGACGACATCTGCCACCACCACTGCTGCTGTATATGCATCCTCTGGCTACTGCAATGGCACGTACTGAGGAGAGAGCCCCAGCCTTCACCAATGAGGAGAACCAGGCCCTGATGGACAGCCTCCTTCCACAGTACAGCAAGCTGTATGGGAAACCAGGGGAGCAGGTGAGTGTGCTGTCCACTGCCTTACTAAATGTGCATGTTGTCTGACTAGCAAGACTTACAGTGTGCACGCCACTGGCTAGCATGCTCACTGAGCAGTTGTCACCCCCCAAAGTGTGTAGTTACATGCACTGAACAGGTATAGTGCAGTAACAGTGCATTCCAACAAGGTTTGACTTCCCAGGCAATGATACCATGTAGTAACTGCTGGCAAACTGTTCATAGCCATCGTTGCACTGCCTGTGTACATCATGTGCCCCTGTGATTGAGACATGTATATCCAAATGTGTGATGCACGGATATGTTGCATGTGTAGTAATGGCCTTTTCACTTTGTCATCCTCACAGGTTGATGCCCACCAGAAGCAGGAAATCTGGCTGATCATCGCCCGGGCAGTAAGATCCGTGGGGGTCTAAAAGGGCCGGATCCGCAACTGCCAGAAGAGGTGGCAGGACCTTCGGGGCTGGACCCGGAGGATCGCAAGGGTCCAGATGAAGCTGTCACCTCCTCGCAGGAGGGGTGGACACCGGACCCTGACCCCCCACATGCTCAGGATCCTGGCGGTGGTCTTCCCTGACCTGGATGGGCAGCTGAATGCCAGACAGCAGCAAGGAGGGGGTGAGTCCATGACTGCACTGTGAACTTTGTCTGACATGCTATGTGCCCTCTTCTGGCCTGGTTAAACTTCCACAGTACATCAGTCTTGTGGTCCAGGACCCATGTCCCTCAATTGTGACATGCCCACTCCTCATCTGATACCCAGGTGTGGCCCTTACAGTCAGGAAATTGTGTCACTTGGGTACTGTGTCCTTGCATTTTGCTTAGCTCAAGGTGGGGGACAGCATTTGTTCCCGTAGCTTTGTGGTGGGCTTCATGGGTGGGTCAATTGCTTAAACAATGCCTGAGTTCTGACATGTAATCTGCGTGTAACTTTGATATGTGGTCCAATTGCTGATCTGACTCACCACATGTGCCTGGGGTATTTGGCACACACCCATGCTGCGGGTGGGAACAATGTTTGGGCCTCAGGAGTATGTATATCAAGTGTGTCACACATACTTAGCCACCTGCCTACTGTCCAGGGCTCATCCCTCTTTCACGTGGAGCAGGACAGTCATGCCTACTCCAGGCCATACAATACACTCTGTACTCCCACTCCCGTGTATCAGCTGACACGTTGTGCTCAGTGAAATGTTCCCTCAGGTGTCTGCCTCTGTGTCATTGTGCTGTGGCTTCGTTGTCAGGACTACTGGGGTGTTTATCGGTTAGGGCTCAGCATGCCACCTGAGATGTGACCATAGGAGACGATACTTGTGTAACATATAGGTGTTTGATCACTTGACTGTGCAGACTGGGGTATGCGACTGTGAAGTTCAGGCAGCTGTTTCTCATTCACAGCAGACTGTGAGGTGCTCAGGTTCAGAGGCTTGTGTATCATGTCTCCCATATGTCCAATTGGTATGACGTGGACAAATAAGAGTTCAGATGATGTGGTTTGTGGGGGATGGACATGTGCACTTGTCAGCTACAGAACGTGCATTCCCCATGACCTAGGATTGTGACACAGTGCAGACTGTTGTTGGCTGGCTGCCCTGCCCATGTGACTGGAGACAGTGATGTATAACTTTGCAGGCATGCCTGTGCCATGGCATTAAACTCCCTAAGAGTGATCCTGCAGGTGAGTGACATGTGCTACATGCACCCCATTGTGGCATTGACTATCAGGACATGGGTGCATCATGGTGTCTGGTGCTGGTATGCATCACATGCATTTCAAATTAGACTCTGGCCATCCCTTTATCCGGACACCTGTACTGACTCAGTGGCAAGAGATGTGATGTGTGCATGTTCACATACTTCACCGTGTTCTCTGCAATGTCCAACTACTGTGTAGGTGGTGCATGTGTCCACACTGGGGTATTACCATCCGACAGGCACCAGACAGATGGGTGCAAGGCCAGGAGGGATGTGAGTGCCATGGTTGACCATCAGACTGACAATTGGCTTCTCCTAATCTGTTTGAGCACTTTTGGCAAGGTTCAACTAAGGATGCAAGGGCTTGCTCTGTAATGTGCTGTACTTACTGTGGTGTGTGCAGTCAGTGCAGGTGACTGATGTTTGTCTGTTTCCCTAATTGTTTGCAGATACATCCACGGCCACAGGAGGGGACAGCCCCATGGGCCAGGAGGAGCTGCAGAGCCAGACTGGGTCAGCAGCTGATGAGTGGTCGGAGGGACCCAGTGGCATGGAGGGCGAGGGGAGCCACACCGAGGAGTCCTCAGCACCATCCACCTCAGCTGAGGACCACAGCAGCTCGGAGGATGACTCCCTTGTGGAGGCGGGTGTCAGCAGCCACCACACCCCAGCTAGTATGGCTGTCCCCGCCACCACCACCACCACCGCCCTCCCATCGGCTCCCATTCCAGAGGTCCGTGGAGGCTCCCGTGTTCGGGAGCGTGTCTCCTTCGTGCCAGGCACCGCACCCCCTGCCCCTGTGTCCCCTGCTGCCCTGAGTGAGGAGTCTGTGTACTTACTTCGCCAGCTCCATGTAGGGCAGACAGCAATGCTGAGTGTCCTCCATGCACACACCACTCTGTTGACACAGCTGGTGTCGTTCATGGAGGGCATCTCATCGGGCATGTCTGCCCTACAGAGGAGCAATAAGTCCATGGACTCCTCCCTGACGGCAGCAGTGTCCCTCCTCCAACAGTCCCTCACCCCTCCTACCTCTGCCCCATCCACACTTCCTGGCACCCTACCTGTCCCAAGCACATGCACACCTGCACAATCACCCAAACACACAGACACGAGCACCACAGGAACACCCAAAACAAAGACAAAACGTGCACGCAAGCATCCTCAGGGGACTGATACCACACCCACAGGGGATGGGGAACAGACACACACACAGGCATCCACAGTCACTCCGCAGTCCTCCGACACCTCTCCCTCCAAAGCCCCTTCCCTTGCCTCACCTGCAACCCCAGCTACAAAGCAGCTCTTCCTCTGTGACCTCGGCCTCTTCCCCTCCGATATAGCTGATCCAGCATACAGGGGGAAGAGGAAGTCCACCCACACAGAGGGGAGTGCCCCTCGCCCCCGGACACCCTCCCCCAGGCACAGACAAACAGAGGCCCCCACCCGCAAGTCCCCCCGGACCCGGAAGAGCAAGACCCCGCCACCGCCCTGCAGCTCAACCACACAGTCTCCTTCCTCCATCCCTCAGGCCCACACTACACAGGTTCCCCCACCACACCCTGCCCCAGGTTCCCCCACCCACAGATACACCATCCCCAAAATGATCCGGCCTTCTCCCCCTGCCACTTGCTCTTCCGGCCCCACCCCCCGCTGCGCATGTTTGTGCCACTGCTGTGGAGGCCGTGTCCTCCCCCTCTGTCCTGCCCACCTTACCTGAACCCCATTCTACTCCCCTTGAGATAGGCACTGCAGTGGAGTCCACTACCACCCCGTCTGACTTGGGCACTGCAGTGGGGAACCTGTCCACACCATCTGCCCAGCCCACTGCAGTCGTGCCGGCACCCACACCATCTGACTCATGCCCCCCAGTTGTGCCGGCACACACCATGTCAGACACCTCCACTGCAGTTGTCAGTGACTCTCCAGCACCCACCACCCCGTCCCTGCCTCCTTCTGGTGAGCCCTGATCCTGTCCCTGCGGTGCCTGGCCTGCCCCCCGTATGCCCCTCCAAGGGGAATGTCCCTGGTCCTTAGCAGTGCAGGCAAGCAAAGGGTGACATCTGCCACTGTCACCCTGTTCGGACTTTATTAATGGACTGGCCATTGGCCTTTGTGTTTTTTCTGGACTTCCAGGTTTACAGCCACATATGCTGAATAAAGCTACTTTCTGTTCTCTAGTGGTTTTGCTTCCGATGTACATGATGTTGATGATGCTAACCATGCCCTTGCTGCAGTGATGGTGATTTTTGATATCAGGAAAATGAAGTGTTACTGTGCAGGACCCCATGTGGTCCAGGGGGAATGTGTCCTATCCTGGTGTGTATCCATGTCATCCTTTGCAGCAATATGAGGGTGTCAAGTTTTCAATATTTGGCAATGGGATTTCCTACTTTTATTTGCAATATCACATCTGTGGCTTACACCCCTGCACATCTGTTGTGCTTGCCATTGTTCACTTTGTCTGTTTCCCTGACCGTGTGACCATCTCCACTGGACTTGCAAGTTTGGGCATCAATGGGGAAGGACTCATCTGTGTTATCAGTGCAACTTGCTATACATGTGAGTTGGATCTGTGCAGATGATTTCGGTGACACTCCCATGACCAGGCTGATGTGACGGGAGCCTTCATTTTGTGCTAATTGTTGACTGAGTGACCAAGTGTTCTGCTGACATGATAGAGCCCTGCAGAGACAACGTATGGCACAGCTTTCCTTACACTGGAGTGGAGTCCCCTCATGGCAGTGTGTAATTCCGTGACATTGCCTGAGCCCAAGGTGTGTGTGTGTTCACTTCCATTTTGCTACACAGGCTGGGATCCCTAGTGAGGTTCCTGTTTGTGATGCTTGCTGAGTTGACCTATGTTCCCCCCAAATCTTCGTGCGGGGTTCTCTGGGATGTGGGTGCATGGCACATTACTGGTCATCAGGGTGTCATCCATAGATGTGTTTGCTGTCAGGGCTGAGTTTGTGGGCAAACGCAGATGAGACACAGTCAGGATTCCCGTTGGCACTTGTTGGTTACACAAGTCATGTAATATCCAGTTTGTGGTAGCTTTCAGTGATTGTGACACGTTGGGCCTGATTCACAGAACTAACTTACGTCAAAAACGTAAAGTTAGTACCTTTTGGTATTCACAGAATACACTTACTCATTTTGGTATTCACAGAATACACTTACTCATTTTGGTATTCACAGAATACACTTACTCATATTAACTTTATGTCCGCACTCGGGCCGGAGATTCCGGCCCGGCGGTGGAGATTCCGGCCGTTTGTGGAGATTCCGGCCGTTTGTGGAGATTCCGGCCGGAGATTCCGGCCGTTTGTGGAGATTCCGGCCGTTTGTGGAGATTCCGGCCATTTGTGGAGATTCCGGCCGGTTGTGGAGATTCCGGCCGGTGGCGGAATCTCCACAAACGGCCGGAATCTCCACAAACGGCCGGAATCTCCACCTCCGGGCCGGAATCTCCACAAACGGCCGGAATCTCCGGCCCGAGTGCGGACATAAAGTTAGTATGAGTAAGTGTATTCTGTGAATACCAAAATGAGTAAGTGTATTCTGTGAATACCAAAATGAGTAAGTGTATTCTGTGAATACCAAAGGTACTAACTTTACGTTTTTGACGTAAGTTAGTTCTGTGAATCGGGCCCGTTGTGTGTGTGACTGCTGCCACTCCTCAGGGTCAGAGCTGCAATGTTGGAAGTTGTCTATGTGTGTTCTTTGTGGGTGACCTTGGCTTCTTAATTGGGGTGTGACTGTGGCCGGGATCCCATTGATTGGGGTGGATTTGACGTCATGCCCATGTACGGCGTACTGTGCAGTGTGTCAGACATTCACGAGTCTTGTTGACTGGCCATGTGTGATGGGTTTCTGCACCTTAGTTCCCACCACCACCTCTGGGATTGTCATGGGTGCATGTGCAATGTCACCAGTCCATGTGAGCTTCACTGCTGCACATTGGAGATCAAGGTGTGTGGTGTTGAGTGTGTGCAAATGAGAGTTGTTGCATGGCTAGACCCCTACCTCCATATTGGCCTTGGCTGACAGGCCGTGCTGATTGATTTGTGCTTGTGTAGGTGTGATGGTAGTTTGTTGCTCAGGACACATGACTGTGGTTTACAGTGTGAACGACATCTACCTTTGTCATCACAGTGGGATTATCATGCAGGCCAGTGTCACCACAATGTGGGGTCCCTGGGGGTAGTGCTGTGGTGGGTCTGTCTCTTGCTGTGTTAGTTGCTGTTCCTACAAGCTTGTGTGACATGTGTAATTTGGGCTCCCTCTCATCTAACAATGCCTTATTGCCCACATAGGGGAATCCGATCCATGAGTTACTTTTGTGTGGCACTGTATACACATCTGTGTAATTGGGATTCAGGCCTCCTCATGTGTTGTGTGGTTGCCTGGGGACACTGGCACACACCCCCATCACCTGTTGTGTTTGATATGCAGTGTGAGGCTGCCTGTTTGTGTTTGTGCATCTGCACCACTGCATTGGCATCTCTTTAGTGTGCCATTGGCTGTATGTTGTTTGGTGGGTTTCCCCTGCTGTCCCTGGGACTCCTAGGTCATCAGTCAGCACAATGATCATGGTTTGTATGTCCCATTGCTGCCATGGTATGGTATTTGTTCACCTCACATCTACAGTCTCCCCAGGATATCTACATTTGTGTGTCCATTGGTGCAGATATGTGGGTCTGCATTATGATGGTCACCTCTGTCATTTTGTAATTGATGAATGTTGACAATGTCAGCCCCCATGGGTGATGTTTGTCTGCACATGGCCAAAGGTATGTCTTATTTGCACTGCACTGTTTGCCTCACCCAATCTATGTTGCTATGGGACACAAGCACTACTTTGCCACTGATGTGTTTGTTGTTCTGTGACCAGGAATCATCCATGCTGTTTGGCATTTGCAGCTTTTTCCATGACAACACTTACATTTTGGTCACTGTGATGATGGGAGGTTAGACCCCATTGCCACAATGTTCAAAATGTGCTTCAGCTATGGACCCCACACTTACCTTTTGGTCACTGTGATGATGGGGGTTAGACCCCATTGCCACAATGTTCAAAATGTGCTTCAGCTATGGACCCCACACTTACCTTTTGGTCACTGTGATGATGGGGGTTTAGACCCCATTGCCACAATGTTCAAAATGTGCTTCAGCTATGGACCCCACACTTACCTTTTGGTCACTGTGATGATGGGGGTTTAGACCCCATTGCCACAATGTTCAGAATGTGCTTCAGCTATGTACCCCACACTTACCTTTTGGTCACTGTGATGATGGGGGGTTAGACCCCATTGCCACAATGTTCAAAATGTGCTTCAGCTATGGACCCCACACTTACCTTTTGGTCACTGTGATGATGAGGGTTTGGACCCCATTGCCACAATGTTCAAAATGTGCTTCAGCTATGGACCCCACACTTACCTTTTGGTCACTGTGATGATGATGGGTTAGACCCCATTGCCACAGTGGTCATGGTCTGCTTGCATTGTGGAGGCCACACACATTTATGTGTGACACATGTGATAGGGGGTCACGTTGTATGTTCAATGTCATGTTCAGTGTTGTAGGCATTTGACACAGTCTACACACGCTTGTCATGGTGTTGGGGGGATGTGTTTTTCTGACATTCCTTATGTTGGAGTATGCTGGTTGTGTCATGCATTACCCGTCCTATGAGTAGGGGTGGTGTTGGTGGTAGGCATCCATCCCCTTATGAGTGGGGATGGTAGTAGTGGTAGGCATCCAGCCCCCCATGGGTAGGGGTGGTGGTAGTGGTAGGCATCCAGCACCCCATGGGTGGGGTGGTGGTAGTGGTAGGCATCCAGCCCCCCATGGGTACGGGTGGTGATAGTGGTAGGCATCCAGCCCCCCATGAGTAGGGGTGGTGGTAGTGGTAGGCATCCAGCCCCCCATGGGTAGGGGTGGTGGTAGTGGTAGGCATCCAGCCCCCCATGAGTAGGGGTGGTGGTAGTGGTAGGCATCCAGTGCCCCATGAGTAGGGGTGGTGTTGGTGGTAGGCATCCATCCCCCTATGAGTGGGGATGGTAGTAGTGACAGGCATCCAGCCCCCATGGGTAGGGGTGGTGGTAGTGGTAGGCATCCAGCCCCCCATGGGTGGGGTGGTGGTAGTGACAGGCATCCAGCCCCCATGGGTAGGGATGGTGGTAGTGGTAGGCATCCAGCCCCCATGGGTAGGGGTGGTGGTAGTGGTAGGCATCCAGCCCCCATGAGTAGGGGTGGTGTTGGTGGTAGGCATCCATCCCCCTATGAGTGGGGATGGTAGTAGTGACAGGCATCCAGCCCCCCATGGGTAGGGGTGGTGGTAGTGGTAGGCATCCAGCCCCCATGGGTGGGGTGGTGGTAGTGACAGGCATCCAGCCCCCATGGGTAGGGGTGGTGGTAGTGGTAGGCATCCAGCCCCCATGGGTGGGGTGGTGGTAGTGGTAGGCATCCAGCCCCCTATGAGTGGGGATGGTAGTAGTGGTAGGCATCCAGCCCCCCATGGGTAGGGGTGGTGTTGGTGGTAGGCATCCATCCCCCTCTGAGTGGGGATGGTAGTAGTGGTAGGCATCAGCCCCCCATGGGTAGGGGTGGTGATAGTGGTAGGCATCCAGCCCCATGAGTAGGGTTGGTGTTGGTGGTAGGCATCCATCCCCCAAGAGTGGGGATGGTAGTAGTGACAGGCATCCAGCCCCCCATGGGTAGGGGTGGTGGTAGTGGTAGGCATCCAGCCCCCCATGGGTGGGGTGGTGGTAGTGACAGGCATCCAGCCCCCCATGGGTAGGGGTGGTGGTAGTGGTAGGCATCCAGCCCCCCATGGGTAGGGGTGGTGGTAGTGGTAGGCATCCAGCCCCCCATGAGTAGGGGTGGTGGTAGTGGTAGGCATCCAGCCCCCATGGGTAGGGGTGGTGGTAGTGGTAGGCATCCAGCCCCCATGAGTAGGGGTGGTGGTAGTGGTAGGCATCCAGCCCCCCATGAGTAGGGGTGGTGTTGGTGGTAGGCATCCATCCCCCTATGAGTGGGGATGGTAGTAGTGATAGGCATCCAGCCCCCCATGGGTAGGGGTGGTGGTAGTGGTAGGCATCCAGCCCCCCATGGGTGGGGTGGTGGTAGTGGTAGGCATCCAGCCCCCTATGAGTGGGGCTGGTAGTAGTGGTAGGCATCCAGCCCCCGATGAGTAGGGGTGGTGTTGGTGGTAGGCATCCATCCCCCTATGAGTGGGGATGGTAGTAGTGGTAGGCATCCAGCCCCCCATGGGTAGGGGTGGTGGTAGTGGTAGGCATCCAGCCCCCCATGAGTAGGGGTGGTGTTGGTGGTAGGCTTCCATCCCCCTATGAGTGGGGATGGTAGTAGTGTCAGGCATCCAGCCCCCCATGGGTAGGGGTGGTGGTAGTGGTAGGCATCCAGCCCCCCATGGGTGGGGTGGTGGTAGTGGTAGGCATCCAGCCCCCTATGAGTGGGGATGGTAGTAGTGGTATGCATCCAACCCCCCATGAGTAGGGGTGGTGTTGGTGGTAGGCATCCATCCCCCTATGAGTGGGGATGGTAGTAGTGGTAGGCATCCAGCCCCCCATGGGTAGGGGTGGTGGTAGTGATAGGCATCCAGCCCCCCATGAGTAGGGGTGGTGGTAGTGGTAGGCATCCAGCCCCCCATGGGTAGGGGTGGTGGTAGTGGTAGGCATCCAGCCCCCCATGAGTAGGGGTGGTGGTAGTGGTAGGCATCCAGGCCCCCATGGGTAGGGGTGGTGGTAGTGGTAGGCATCCAGCCCCCCATGGCTGGGGTGGTGGTAGTGGTAGGCATCCAGCCCCCCATGGGTGGGGTGGTGGTAGTGGTAGGCATCCATCCCCCTATGAGTGGGGATGGTAGTAGTGGTAGGCATCCAGCCCCCCATGAGTAGGGGTGGTGTTGGTGGTAGGCCTCCATCCCCCTATGAGTGGGGATGGTAGTAGTGGTAGGCATCCAGCCCCCCATGAGTAGGAGTGGTGTAGGTGGTAGGCATCCAGCCCCCCATGAGTAGGGGTGGTGTTGGTGGTAGGCATCCATCCCCCTATGAGTGGGGATGGTAGTAGTGACGGGCAGCCAGCCCCCCTGAGTAGGGGTGGTGTTAGTGGTTGGCATCCAGGCCCCTATGGGTGTATATGGCATTGGTGATAGCCATCCCGCCCCTATGGTTCTGCTGTTGCTAGTGTAAGTAATTTCTGCATCCCTATATGTGTGTGTTATATGTCGGGTACGTGTCGTTTGTTTGTGTAGTGGGTGTTTAACTTACCATCTGCGCCGTACGCGTCCGTACCTGTTCCGGTAATAGATGTAGAGTATTGGTAGGACCTGCGCGATGGGATTCATTGTTGGTTCGTCTCGTTCGGGTTTCTCGTTGCTTCGACTCGTACTCGTGGCTGGCTTGTTCGTCTCGTAGCCGTGGATCGTCTTGTGGCGCGAATCGGAGCTTATGTGCGGCTCTCCCGGATGCTCTGACGTGCAGGACGTAGCGACGGGTTCGGCGCGTACGGAAGGCGCATCGTACTGGTCCGCCGGAAGGTGCTGTATTTTTGCTTCCGTGCGACTCGATACTGCGTTTAGGGATCCGGCTCGGGCGGGGAACAGGAGCTGGAATGGGTAAGTACGGCTGGGTCGGGATCTGGGCAGTTATGCGCATCGTACTTGCTCGTTCGAACGCATGTTCGAATCGGTCGGGAAACACGCGTTCGGCTTGTTTTTTTTCCGGACGAATGGTGTTAGGTGCGCTTCCGGCCGAGATCGGAATCGACCCCTAAATTTTCAGAGCCAAGTCCACAGTCATTTGATTCATTGTTCGAACTTTGACCCTCCATCACATGTGGGTGAGTTCAGTGACAGTCAACAAGGTGAACGCTTTGCACACAATGGAGGATATCAGGAGCAGGTGTTCACTTCCTGGGGGGTATGCATGGCCATCTGTCTCTCACTGGTCCTTCTTCGGACGACCCCTCTTCTTCTTTTGTGGGGGACCCTCAGGTGCAGGCTGCGGCGGTGCTGGGGACTCTCCGCCAAAGTCCTCATCCCTCCCTGCGGCAGTTGCTGATGTTGTGGCAACACATGTAGTGGGCACGCAGGGAGTTGTGCTCATGTTGTCAGCAATCTGTCGGAGGCATGTGAGTATGTCCCTGTGCACCGCAGTGAGGTCATCCATTTTATCCATTTTGGACTCCATCCTAGACATGTGGGTCTCCATCCTGGACATGTGGGAGTCCATTTTGGCATAATGGGCAGCCTGCTGTTGTTGCATGTCCTTGAGGATCCCCACTACCTGGCCAAAGTCTCCAGTGCATTCTCGATATGCATTTATGATGCATCCTAACTGTGGGTCATCTTGCACAGCAGCACCATCTTCAGGACGTGACCTCACCCTGCGCACCCTCACCCTCACCCCGCCCCTACCCACACGAGCAGGACCTGCGGTTGCAGACACAGACAACACTGGGCCTCCTTCACTGTTGACACTGGTGTTGTTGTCCGCCAACTCCAGAGTGCCCTGTGTAGCTGTGCCGTTGGTGTTTTCTGGACTTGGTCTGTCCGTGTTGGTAGAGGTCATCTGGGTGTTGGCAAATGTAGCAGGAGTGGTAGCAGGGGGTGCAGAAGTTACAGCTGCTGGTGCTGCATGGTGGTCCACACCGGAGGGGCCAGGTCGTTCGTCGTCATCCGAAGAGGACTGAGAGACATCCACACAGGAGAGCTCAGGGTCAACCAGAGTCTGGGACTGGGATTCTTGTTCGGTTCCTGCAGCGTCCCCAGCAGGCCCTGTGGGTAGGAGAAACACACAATGTATGTTGTGGTTCTGCACACATCAACGTATCACACACATTACAGTTGCTATTGTACTTCATAATGAGTGTGTACATTGCATTGTCCTGAATTGTCACAGACAGAGGCCTATATTGGTTAAGAACATTGTTATTACAACCTGAAGCGTTTTGATGTGCACGTGGAGCTTTGTGCATGGTCAGCTCATGTATTGATTCATTGACTGTACATATCCATTGCAACTCAAGTGCCATCCTGTGCCTGACACAGGTGTGTTGTTGTTGTCAACATTTGTGCTTTGACAATGACATACGTGCACTTCCTCTTACGATGTGTTTCAAGATTTGTGCATGTGTACTGGCATTTCTGCATGTATTTTTGAGTCACGTTGGTGTGTCTGACGACATAGTCCCAGTCCGGTGTGTATGTGATCAATTGAGATATACTATTTTGTTATATGTGTTCCTGGTTCTCATCTCATTGCACACATGTGATTGTGTTACCGTAGCAAATGATGTTGCTGCAGGGCTTTGTACGTGATAACGTCATTTATCTTGTCAATGTCCTCCAAGTACATATGAGTTGACCAAGGCTACTCTCTTGCTTTTCCATGCTCATGACAGTGGGTGCCAGAGGTTTGTGTGTTTGAGTCATGCTGCTGTAAGTTGTACGCCTCCTCCAACCCAGTCCAGATTACTCCTTGTGTTGAATGTGTCAATGACAGTGAGGGGAGTGTTGTGACAGGGATGATGACAACACTGCATGATGTAGGAGTAGGATGCAGCTCACAACAGCGCTTTGTGTAAATGACACCATGCAACAGTGTCAGCTATCTTTCTGTGGCCATTCCATTCACTATCAGGTATCCCTTGTCAATGATGTATCTGTAACTTCGTATGTGTGTTTTGATGGTGCGCAGTCAAAATATCGAAGTTTAAATATCGACCTACACTAATATCGAGTTTTTAATATCGTAGGGACAGAATATCGAAGTCAAGAATATCGTTGACCAGAATATCGACTTTAAGGTAAGTAATATCGATTTTTTTAATATCGAAGTAGTATCGAAGTTATTAATATCGTTAGCAAAAATATAGTTGTAAATAATATCGATTTTTTTTTTAGTGTTATGTATTTTATATGTATGTTTAACATGATTTTTAAAGCTTTTTCAGTATTTTTAAATATATGTATTAAATGTTTAGAAAATAGTAATTGTTTTTAAAGGAAATTTTGCATTTTAGTATCAGAGCGGGTTGTGGGTTTATAGGGAATAGGGTGGGAATTAATTTAATTATAATTAATTAATTAATATGTTTTTATTTATTGTTATTGATTGTTAATTTATTGTTAATTAATTATTAATTGGTAATTAATTTATATTAATTGGTTAATTTATAATTATATTAATGGTAATTAATTTATTATTAATTTTTATTTATTGTTATTGTTAATTAATTTATTGTAAAGTAATTATTAATTGGTAATTAATTTTAATTCATTGATTAATTGGTAATTAAATTAATTATGTTATTTTTAATGTGTAGCGGGTTGTGGGTTTATAGGGAATAGGGTGGGAAGTAATTTAAATATAATTAATTAGTTAATATGTGTATATTTATTGTTATTGATTATACATTTTGTGTTAATTAATTATTAATTGGTAATTACTTTTTATTAATTGGTTAATGAAAAATTATATTAATGATAATTAATTTATTATTATTTTTATTTATTGTTATTGTTAATTAATTTATTGTAAAGTAATTATTAATTGGTAATTAATTTTAATTAATTGGTAATTAAATTAATTATGTTATTTTTAATGTGTAGCGGGTTGTGGGTTTATAGGGAATAGGGTGGGAAGTAATTTAAATATAATTAATTAGTTAATATGTGTATATTTATTGTTATTGAATATTAATTTATTGTTAATTAATTATTAATTGGTAATTAATTTTTATTAATTGGTTAATTAAAAATTATATTAATGATAATTAATTCATTACTAATTTTTATTTATTGTTATTGTTAATTAATTTATTGTTAATTCATTATTAATTGGTAATTAATTTTTATTAATTGATTAATTGATAATTACATTAATTGTGTTAATTTTTTTATGTGTAGCGTGTTTATAGGGGAATAGGGTGGGAAGTAATTTAATGTTATTTAAGTAAATATTAATTTAATTTAATAGGTATTTATTAATAATTATTTTGTTAAATAATTATTAATATGTTATTTATTTTACAAAAAAATTATAAGTATGTTAATTTAACCCCTACGCAATCCTACATTTTCCCTACTGTTGCACTCACTGGAGTGGGAATAGTAATTTTTACCCCTACGCTATCCAACACTTTCCCTACTGTTGCACTCACTGGAGTGGGAATAGTCATTTTTACCCCTACGCTATCCAACACTTTCCCTACTGTTTCATTCACTGGAGTGGGAATAGTAATTTTAACCCCTACGCTATCCAACACTTTCCCTACTGTTGCACTCACTGGAGTGGGAATAGTAATTTTTACCCCTCCGCTATCCAACACTTTCCCTACTGTTGCACTCACTGGAGTGGGAATAGTAATTTTACCCCTCCGCTATCCAACACTTTCCCTACTGTTGCACTCACTGGAGTGGGAATAGTAATTTTTACCCCTACGCTATCCAACACTTTCCCTACTGTTGCACTCACTGGAGTGGGAATAGTCATTTTTACCCCTACGCTATCCAACACTTTCCCTACTGTTGCATTCACTGGAGTGGGAATAGTAATTTTAACCCCTACGCTATCCAACACTTTCCCTACTGTTGCACTCACTGGAGTGCGAATAGTAATTTTTACCCCTCCGCTATCCAACACTTTCCCTACTGTTGCACTCACTGGAGTGGGAATAGTAATTTTTACCCCTCCGATATCCAACACTTTCCCTACTTTTGCACTCGCTGGAGTGGGAATAGTAATTTTTACCCCTACGCTATCCAACACTTTCCCTACTGTTGCACTCGCTGGAGTGGAAATAGTAATTTTTACCCCTACGCTATCCAACACTTTCCCTACTGTTGCACTCACTGGAGTGGGAATAGTAATTTTAACCCCTAAGCTATCCAACACTTTCCCTACTGTTGCACTCATTGGAGTGGGAATAGTAATTTTTACCCCTCCGCTATCCAACACTTTTCGTACTGGTGAAGTTACTGCAGTTGGAATAGTAATTTTATTTCCTCCGCTATCTAATATTTTGTATTTTTTAGCTAATGTACTGTATAATTATTTTTAAAATTTTTATTTATATTATTGTTTTATGTGTATAGCTGTATTTACAATTTATAAAAAATAAATTAAACAATTTATAAGTTATTAAAATAAATATTAAAACATATTAATAAGTAAGTATATATATATTATATAATATATGTATATGTTTAATGTTTTTTAAATTATATATATTACTTATAATTTTGAAGCATTTAAAAATATTTTTAACTATGTTTCTTTTAATTATATGTATTATTTACTTTATTTTACATTATTTTTTTAACTTAAATTAAAAACGATATTTTTAACGATATTTTTGACATCGATATTTTTTTCGATATTTTTGTACTTACCTTAATGTAGATAGGATGTCGATATTCTTGTCTTAGATACTTTTGCTGTGATATTTTTGTAGGTCCATATTGTGACCTTCGATATTTAGTCAGTGATTCCGTTTTGATATGTGCTAGGTCTGCATCTCACCACTTGTCCTGTACTCCACACACATTCACAGCCAGGCCAGGGAGCAGCCCTGGGACAATGCATCCCCAGACAGTGAGTGGGAATATACAGTTAAGATGGCTGTGAGTGTGAACGTGTGTGAGAGGGCCAGTGCCTAGGTGTGACTTGCAGCCAATTCATACATCAGGCCCATGTGTCAGACATCTTGGCGGGGAATTTACTTTCACTGTCATGGAGTGACTGCTCCAAAGAGTGGTATTTGTTCTGGCGTGTGTGGAGAGACGGCATTGATGGCAGTTTGAGTCATTGCAGCACCTCCTTCTCCCCCAGAGCCCAGATAATCCCCCATGAACCATGCTTCCATTACAGGGAGTCAAAGTTTACGTTCAGGATGTCAGCCAGTGGTGTCCTGTTGTTTGTTTGAGCACAACTCCCAACAGGGCCTTGTGCTCCCCATAGCAGAGCCCAGTGTCAGCCATCTTGCCAGTCCTTTTCCACTCCCTGTGAGCTGAGCATGGTTGAATGTGAGCTTGATGGGCCATGTGGGGGGAGGACTGTTGGCTGTGACTATGACTCCCATCATGCTTTTGGCTACTCCCACCTTCCCAGAAAACCCAAGCTTCCTTCCTTCCTGTGAATCAGCTTCCCTGTGTGGTGGTGTAACAGTGCTGGCAAGATGGCTGACAGTGGTGTCCTGTTGTTTGTTTGAGCACAACTCCCAAAAGGGCCTTGTGCTCCCCACAGCAGATCCCAGTGTCAGCCATCTTGTCAGTCCTTTTCCACTCCCTGTTGTCGTGTAGCTCCTATAGTACCCCTGCAGGACCTGCACGTTTGGATAACATATATTGTGGGCTTGGTGGCAGACTGACTCCGTGCACCCCCACCGTATATGTTAGCCTAGTTCGCATTAGCTAGCTCTCAGTGCCACTAGTGTCTCCTCTTATCGGGGAGAGATTAGTTTCTGGCAACCCTAGACCATGATAACCCTGATCCCTCAGAATCGTGGAAACAATGTACTACCTTTCGCTCAGTCACTCGTGCTCACTTATTCGGTTTGTCTCAGAGAGTTACACAGAATAAACAGTCGGGCGTTTCAATAAGTATTTATTGAACAGTTGTTATTCTAGTGTAAAATATATGTGCTGCGGTAACCAGCAGACAATAGCAGAGATATATTATCAGCAGTACGGTAAAAGCAAAGGGATAGAACAGTACTACCATATTGCGATAATCATGAATACATACATGAATATAAAAGCTTTATGCAAAGTGTGCGTACTCCTACGATGCCTAACTAGATGTACCTGAGTGTACCTAGCATATGTGTGTAGGTCTTAGAAGCTAAGAGCCAAGAATCCTCCTAGGATTTAGTCGAACCCCCATACCTGAATAGAGAAAGTGTGGGACCCCGTCCTGGTCTCGAGTTGGACACCCTGTCCGGATTGTGTCAGACCACTGTCAGCTTGAGCGACTGCATGCAGGAGTCTCAGCGTCTCTGGTCAGTGTGTCAGCATGGAAGTCTCGGTTCCCTCTTCTGTACCGGGGCAAGATGTGGTGTATTTATACCCTAAAGAGTCTCGGTCCTCAGTATGGTTTGTATTGGACATGAGGAAGACGTCAGGGGTGAACTTTTTACATACATATTATGCCGGTGGTGTATTCTTAGAAAGCCATGCATAATTAATGAGTACAGTGTGGGCCTGTGTTTGGAAGAACCCTGCTGCATTCAAAACCACAGGATAGATAACGTTCAGCCCTCAGAGCTCGCTGTGTGCTAGCTGGGACCAATGTAGGTGAAAGATCATGCCTATATAAGGAATCATACTATAATAGGACATGTACAGTTGTGACCATAATTGGGCATATGCGGCCATGACCATAATTGGGCAACTACAAATATGACCATATTAGGGTAAATATGAATACGTCCATTTTAGGGCGTGTACGAACGGGTCTACATTAGGGCATCTATGCGGGATATAACACCCACTCCTCTTCCGAACGAGATAATAAATGACCATACTTAAAATCGGGATAATTTAAAAACATTTTTAAAAGCAAGTAAAAACATGGTTCTAAAAAATTGTTAAAAATTTTGGGTGCTTAAAAAAAAAAAAAATGTTCAAATTCAGCTTTTTCTAGTTGCCACTTAAAAGTCTCTCTATAGAAGTTGTGTTACCATAAGCAGGAGAAGGCCATGCTTTTCTCAAGTGAATGTCAATATAAGAAAATGTTCCAAATTTAGATCGTTTATTTTGAAACGAGTGGAGAAGCCGAATTCTTTCCCAGGACACAATGAGCCAATTAAAGATTACGCGTCCTGGCTGGGAAGCTCAACATTATCGGTGTCAGCTGCTGTAGATGACAAATCCAACGCCTCACAGAGAACGTCAATCGCACATAGATGGAATGTAGTACTGCCAACAGTTGATGCTGCTGCAGCTTGTGCGGCAGTTGTAACCTGGGTGCCTGTGGAGGAGTCACCTAACCCAGCAGGAGCGAACGGCACCTGTGGATTCTCCAGGAATGCATTCATCAGAATCGGAAGCCGTTGAGGACAACGCAGAGCGTGGGCCTTTATGGGGTCCAGCATTGCATCCATGTCCGGAGGCGCATCTGATGGAAATGTTAGACAAAGATCCAACGTGCATTCTTCTCCGCAGAACAGGCATCGAAGCACAGGTAAGATGCAGTCTATCCAGACTGGTCTAAATGATAGAAACCAGGAGGCATTGAGTTCTCGCAGGCAAGAAATGCCCAGAAGTTGTACCACACGTTCACGGTATTTCCGCTCCAGGAGCGTGTTCACCATTCCCTCGGGAAGTGGGCCATCCATTGCGTAGCAGCAATATTACAATCAGGATTCCTGCGATTAGGAACAGGATGAGCAGGAATCCTCCAAATACGCTTCCCAATACGGAGTGTATAAAATTTGGGATTACTCTGAGGACTGTCTGAAAGGTGCTTAACAGTCCGGACCCTATGGTCTTAAATAGGTGTACAATTCCGCTCGTATCAGACATATTGAAGATACGTCCCACCATTTCTGTGAAATGAATGGGGCAGTTTGTACGTATGAGTGCCTGTATCTCGGTCGAGGTCCTTGCAACTTGAAGTTCATAGGTTTCTCGAGCGGAGGTTAAGGGCACGGTTTGCTGTAAAAGCATGGCTTTCAATCTGCTCAGAGTATCAAACTGTATAAAAGAAACCTTCAGCGAAGGCCATAACGGCGCCTCCCTGACTGTGTTCAGTGGCGGAAACAATACTTGCATACAGCAAGTAACCCTTGAGTTAACAGTTACTAGATATGTGATGCCCGGAAGCATCCCACAACAACCTTGATCATTCAGCATTAAGTAACTCCCATTCAAGAGCAGCTGGAAAACCGGCGTGATCATGGCCGCTGGGGTCCCTGACATGTGACAAGATAAGTTCACCACTGAACCGCTGCAGGCTCCGTGTAGAGAAATATCCTGACACATGAGAGAACCGCTCAAAGCGTTCTTGCAGTTTGTACCACTCAGATACACTTCTTGATCCCCATTCCGGCATCGGTATCTATATGGTAACTCCCAAGTTTCCTTGATGTATCCCTTACCCATTTTCACATATTTGCCTGCCTGCCGTTGCTCAAGGCAATATTGAAACTGAAACGTAGTGACCGGCAGAGTGATTTGGCCATGAATTAGCCATTCTGGTGATGGTGATTCGGCTACAGTGAATGGTAACCTTTCCAGTTTCTCAATACGCAGCATTGTATATTTGGCTCCCCTTTGTGCCATTTCTGTCTGTTTATCAGTTAGATTGTACTCTGAGAACAGAGACGTGGTGTTTATATAACGCCATGGCACATAGCCTGCACGCAAAGATTGCAGCGTCCAGCTTAACATCATAATAGAACGTAGCTGAGATTGCCCGTGTTGTAACAGGGCCAGATCTTGTTCTAATATGTCGATTGCCGAAGACACAATGTTGCCTAAGGAGTAATTCCTGGAGGTCAAAGTTGTTAACCCATTATCCACCACGGCTAATGCCTTTTCTAAGTTAAATCGGTCTATTTCTCGTATCCTTTCTGCAGCCTCTTGTTGGGATATTTTCCAGTTTTCATTATAGTAGGCATAAAGGCCTGCATATATGAAACGTTTCTGACATAGTTTCCTGGGTCCTAGTAGAAAATCTCTAAGATCCATGTCAGGTGTGCGTAAGGTCAAGTGGTGCTTCACTTCTGTCAGTGTTGAGGTCTCTAGCCAATCAAGGCACAACTTCCCAACACTATACGATGTCACTACCCCTGGGTGTTGTCTTTGTACATAGCGTGGATCTGGTCTATGGATACTAAACCCTTTGGTTGTATTCATAAATCTCTGTTGACATTTGTTTGTGTCAATGGGCCAAACCAGCCATTCTATCCAATCAGGATCTGATCTGTTGTACTGGAGAATGTCATCTAATCCTACCCCTTGTGTAGTTGAATTCTACCCCACACCCATCTGTGATGGTGTTGGAAACCCCGGTGTGTTCATTTCCTTGCCTTTGGCTAATCCAAGACATGATGTCTGTTGTACAGTTTCATTCAGAAATAAAATCTGCTGCGGAATGATGCATGCTCTAAAAAGTGCTTCTATTCCCTGGACTTGCCAGTCCCTTGAACCCCAGATTGATTTTGAATCTATTGTGTCTTTCCATAGATCGAAACCCTGTTTAGACAACTGGTTCAGAAAGGATGCAGAGTAAATATGTTTGGTATTTGTTAACATAATTTGTTGAGCTGAAATTTTCGCCACTTTATAATAAAGTGACTTCGGGTCGGATGTGTTAAACCCTGAGAAGTATGTGAATTTCTGTGCAAATGCTAGCAAACTACCTTTTGGAGGTGTTGGGCAGTGTTCTCACTGGTGGTACTCAAATACATTTCTAGGTGTTATAGATTTGTGTAAGAAATGATGACCATATTGCTGGTAACAGTACAATGTATCATAGTCTGAATTACCTTCTAACATTTCATTGTTCGGAAATGCAGCAGTTTTTTCTAAATCAGACATCATAGCATTTACAGTTTCAGTGTCCCAATCATCAGAAAATGTACTGGAGGTAATGATATCACTTAAAGAAATTTTAAATACATGTTTTAGCTTTAAAAGTTCAGTCGGACCGAATACATCATAATCAATCTTGTCCCATACTATACCGTCCGGTATAGGAACTGCTGTAATGTTCACTGAGGACAAGTCTCTTGGTTCACGATGTGAAGACTGGTGTGGTTTTAACATCAAATTGACTCTTTGGGCTGTAGAGCTTGGTTGGAGGTATCGTCCATTAATAAGCATACTAAAAGTTATTATCAAACCTAGCCAGAAAATGAAAAATAAAATCCCAGTGATATACCATAGTTCTATCCAAGGTGACACCAGGTAAGTCTTTCTAAAAAAGTTCAAAAAGTCAATGAGTTTCTATTGGAGTGATTTTTTGGCTGGCGTCGTTTCCGGTTCGCTTGTATCCAGTGAAAACGTATCAAAGTTCATGAAATAGCCAGAAGCAGTTCGATCAATTGTTGGAATTGCATCGGGATTTGTTGAAATCGGTGTGTTCTCTTGTCGAGGCACATTGACGTAGATATCTGTATTAGGTCTGATTGCAACTTGGTTGTTAAGTTGATTTTCATTTTGAAGATGAATTTCTTGTTGAAGTGGAACGAGTTCCTTAGCATTGTTGATTAGTCCTTCATTCCGTACAGGTGGCTCTTCAAACGTGATGAGTCTTTCTGTTTGGACTTCTTGGATTGTAGCGAGAGGAGGGCGTCTGCTACTGTGGAGTCCACGAGGCCTACTGTTTAGTATCGGCCACATAGTGGGGTTTGATTAAGTCAATTGAGACAAATCTTTTCTCCTTTTTTCCGGCAAGAGGCGGCAGAAGTTCAGTTCTTGTGCCGTGCATTGCAAGGTCCGGCACAGGCTTTCTGTAGGATGGCCCAAATTCTTTCTTGTCAGCAATCTTCTCTCTGACCAGATCCCCGATCTTTGGGATCCAGTTAGGTCTTGCCGTTACTGCCTTGACTTCCTCAGTGGCGGACTGTTTCTGGAGCACGTTACTTTGTTGTGTCCTGGATTCATTTAGATCCTGTAAAACAGCCAAAGGATCATGTATATCAAATGGTTTTTCATCCGCCACTGTGCCTTCACAATCAAGATCAGGTACCCACATTCTTGTCCCAAATAGGACCTCGTAAGGAGTGACACCTCCTAGAGAGCTTCTTGGCTGATTATTGAGCGCGCGCTGTACCCCATAAAGGTGATCGACCCATCTACCGCCCTTGCCTAATACCCTACCTGTTAAAGATTGTTTTAAGTCTCGGTTTTTCCTCTCCACAACAGAATTTCCCTCGGGATGATATGGAGAGGAGTACCGCAATGCTACGCCCATTCCTTCCATTGCCTCTTTGTAAGCCCGAGAGCTAAACGCCGGACCACGGTCAGAATGTAACGTGCCAACTGCGTATGTGCCGATAAAGACTCGCAAATCTTTTATAACAGTTTGAGCGTCAGCCGAGCGCTGAGGCCAAACCCATAGGAATCTAGAGCAGGAATCCACTGCAACCATGATATATTTCTTGGACCCATCAGATTGTAAGGGTCCGCAGTGGTCCAAATACACACATGCGAGAGGTTTGTCTGATTTCAGTAATGATGTCTGCGCTGGGCGTGTTACGGTGGAGCCTTTTATCTGCTGACAGATGTCGCATTTCAAGACACAGGGGCATATTAACAAGAGGGGGAGATAAAATTATCGCTGCTTTAGCGTCCGTTTTCGGCCGAAAAGCGGCGATAATTTTATCGCAATATTAGCAAGGACACGCTAACGCGTGTTTCCGTGATTTAGCACCCGCTTTGCATCGCACCGTTAATGAGATGCAAAGTAGGCGTGCCTCAATAGACTACATGGGTAAATATCGCGAAGGCAGCTTCGCGATATTTACAACAATGCCCCGGCCGGTGTACCAATAAACAAAATCACGCTAACCGGCCATTAACGCTGGATTTTAACGTCTGCTAAAATCCAGTGTTAGGCATACTTTGCATGGGAGGTGGAATGTGGGGTTACGACCACAGGGTCGTATCAGCAAGGTCATCGCTGTGTTGCAGGGAACATCGCTGGTTTTCCAGCGATGTTGGGACATTTCCCTGCAATCGCTGGAATTTTCATCGCCAATGCGCTAAGCGTTGTAAATACAGCGCTAGCTTGGCAATGAATTCCAGTGATAGCCGGCGATAGGGAAACTTGCGCTAGGCGCGGCCAGTGATAATTATCGCTGCCGCTTGTTAATATGCCCCACAGTCTTTAGTCTGCTTCGTTAACTCTGGCCACCAGTAGCGTTGTTTCAATAAAGAAATAGTCGCTGTAACGCCTGTATGCGCAGAACCCAAACCCTTGTGTGCCGCTAAAATCAAGCCTAGCCTACGATCCATATTTGGTATTACTCTATCCCCCACTCCAGGAATCTGAGCATATGAAATGTTTTGTGCATCTAACTTGTAGGAGAACTTGAGTGGAAATTTTTAAGATACTGCTGTGCTGCCTTTGCGTGAAGCATTGACAGCTACCATTATCTCGCCGTCTACCCTCGTCTTTGAACGAGTAACTGCAGCTACGGAAGCCGTGCGAACAGCCCCCTTTGCGGCTTCATCAGCCAATGAATTCCCTTCAACGTGAACGCCATCACGCTGATGACTCAGTGTATGTATCACGTGAGCCCTTGGTAGTTCGTTTCTCAACTCCACTACCTGTTCCCATAGCATTTTATGCTTAATTGTGCCACCTTTTGCATCTTTGAACCCGTTTTGTTCCCAATGATGTAGATATTCATTCTACGACTGTACACAGTAAATGGAATCACACACAATCAGTGTGGGGAATTCGTGATCCGTATTTATAAGTGCCAGTACAAATGCTTTGAGTTCTGCCAACTGAGCCGTGCAGTCTCCTAGAGATTGCGTTTTTGTACAGCTTGGATGGAACTTGCCTTCACGCATGCGACCTTTAATGATTGCACATGCTGCGCTGTAAGCTTGCTTGCTTGCTTGCTTGCTTCCTGTGGCTGGTTGAGCAGAACCGGCAGTGTAAATAATGTTTTCATACTGATCGAGAGGCAAAATTTCATTTAGTAGAGGATATTCTTGTTCATATTGCAGGAATGCCTGTGTTTTTAAACTTGGATCAAATCTGTATTCAACATCTGTTGCAGTAAGAGAATTAGCCCATTGTATCCATCTTGGATGTAAGGCTTTCGCATTTGGAATGCTAGCTTTTGTAACAGCTTCTAAAGCTGGTACTGGGGTCACGACAAATATGCGTTTTCCCTGAGCCAGAGCTCTTTCTCTTGCTACAGTGGTCTGAACTGCTGTCAGGATTTTTTCTGTTGAAGTGAAACGCATTTCTGCGTTTGTATACAGGTGTGATTTGTATGCGATTGGTACTGTTTCACCTTCATTAAAAGTTAAATATGTGTACCCGCATTGACCCGCTATGACTCGGATCACTAAGTTCTGTACGTTTACGCGTGTCTGTAAATGTTTAGAAGCTATCATGTCTTCCTGTAGGGAACGCAGGATATTTGTGTGTTCCTGTGTCCATTGTCTAACTGAAAAGTCAGGTTTTATTAAGTCATAGAAAGGTTTTACTCTTTCTGCGTAATCCAAAATGTATGTTCGACCAAAATTATGAATCCCAGAATTGATTGTAAATTCTTTAATGATTTTGGAGGTTGGAGCAGCGCACACTTTTCTAAAAGTTAGCTGCTAGGCTTTTCCCTTCACTTGACAGCTCGTATCCTAAAAATAGGACACTGAGGTGGGCAATTTTTGATTAAACTTATAGCCCTCAGAGGCGAATCCCATAATAATGGTGCTCACCCTGGTCAAGTGCCTCGGTAAGTCATCGTCCGTCAGATAAATATCATCCACATAGGACAATGCTTCTTCATCCAAATTTTGGAGTAACTCTGTTACCCTTGCTGAAAACAACTCCGGGCTATTCTTGTACCCTTGGGGGAGTCGGCAAAATTGCTGTTGGGACCCTAACGCACTGAATGCGGTTAGATACCTGCTTTCAGGCGCTATATTTTGGCAGAAAAATCCATTTGAGATATCAAGTGTTGTTTTGTATTTTTGCGCACAATGTTATTCATTAATGCGGCACTGTGTGCATTTTTAACTGCAAATGTCTTTGTGCAAGTGTTTAAATGTCTGTAATCTAAAACTAGACGATATGTGTTGGCAGGTTTCATTACGGGAAACAAAGGATTGTTCATAGGTGAAGTGCAATTTTCTATCACCCCCTGGTATTCTAGTTGGTCAAGAATTTCCCTGACTTGTTTTTTAGCTTCCTGCTTTATAGGGTATTGCCTTTGAGCATTTAGGGAAACTTTTAACGGGATCACGTGGTGGGTTGACTCCTCATCCCAACCAGCATGATTTTTATACAATGCTGGAGCTAGGGCAACCGCCCACTCCTGCGCATATGCATGTTTCAGGTGAATGGGAACGAGGTCGGAAAAGGCTGGAAAAATTACAGTTTCTCCCCTAGGGCACTCCATGACGAATGCTGGCGGCCAGTCTTGTTCTGCTAATAGAATGTCATAACCAGATGACAGATTTTTCCAAAAGAGACCTTTAACTTTTCTGGGTTTGTCCCCCTCCATCCGGAGTGTTATCTCATGTAACTTATGTGGGACACTTACCCGAGTATCAGATGTTTCCACTGTGATATACTCACTCAACTCCGCTGTCACCAGAAATTCCTTCAGGTTCTGGCGAGCTATTGTTACTTCTGCCGCGCTGTCTAGCATCGTCAGAGCCCATTCCCCGTTCAGAAGCTGTGTCCTCAGAATTCTGGGCATGTCTGATCTTGAGACCTGCTACCTTCTTCTTTTTGAACTGAGGTTTTGAATTTTGTTTATCTTCTTTTTTAGGTGCGTAGTCCGCAGCGCGTTGCGTGTCTCTGGACTTTGCACGCTCCTTTGACCGTCCTTCCCTCTCGGAGTTTCGTGATGAACCCTGAAAGGAACGAGAAGAACGAGTATCAGTATCCTGATACCTGTCATGTTTTTTTATGTTACCCCTATTCCTGAGGTTATACCTCTTTTCAGAGGGCTCCTGTTGAGGAGACCTACCTCTGGATTGAGACTGGTGTCTTTAGACTTTTGTTGTTTTTTATTTTCCCACTTCTTTTTAGAAGAAGTAGGTGTCTGCTTTGTAGTGTCCTTTTCAGGACTGCCCACCAGTTGTGGTTTTAATGCTTTCCCACCCAAACTGTCTCTGCATATGCAGTTTCAATTATTTTGGGTAGTTCGTGCTGTTGGTCGTCTGGACCGAACTCCCTCAGGCGTTGGCGGATCGCCACAGAAGCTGCTTCCCCCTTAATGTTAGCTAGTATTATGGCTGAGACCTGTTCAAAGTTGTTTAGCAACTTCATCCCTAAGTTAAGGGCAGGCTCTGCTCCATACTCATTCTGTATCTGTTTTAATACTTCAGGTACTAGTGCTATTGACGTGATACCATGTGTTATGGTATATATGGCAGCAAAGACTGAACCCCAAGAGGTGCAGTCCTCTACTTGTGGTGTGAGACCCATGGGCAAGCAGATTGTTAGAATTCTGTGTTTATCAGTGGTTGTAGTATTCGGGAATACTGCTTCAAGCTGAGTTATTTTCGGAGCTATCCAGAATGGGATTTGTTCGCGTTTTGCTGGCATTTTGCCCATTATTGCGTGTAATGTTTGTGGAGTTATTTTATTAACTGTACCTTGGACTGGAGTGTCTTGTGCTGCAGCTGGTGCAGGTTGAACTGTTAAAGTCCTCATCACAAATTATGTGAGGTTTCTGTAGATTTTAATTAAATCTCTGTGTTGTACGAGTAAGTCTGGCTGTGCCATTGTGTTAATGTCAGGATGCAGTGTATATGTCGCTAATATGGGCCATGTGGCTCCTGCTCCTCCGAGCGGGCCTAATCTTGCTCTTCCTTGTACGTGGGGTAGGGCACCTTTAAACCAGTAATTATGCTCCTGGTAAGTGAGCGGGACTTCTAACTCCTCAAAGGGAGTATAGTCTGTTGGTGTTTCACCTTCTTGGTAGTAGTGAAATACATTTGTAATTGCATTTGTTGCTGGGAATGTAACCCATGAATAGAACACCTCTGTTTTATTGGATTCGTGTGCCTCAATCACGAAAATTACTGTACCACCCCTGGCTCTTAAGCCATGTTCTAGAAGTTTTATAGTGACTGCCCTTCTGAAGTTTGGTGCAATTTGGATTGCATCTTCAGGGTCTTCTTCTAAACCAAAGAGGTTTGTTGTAACTCTCCCTGTTGTGTTTGTTTCTTCCACCACTTCTAATTGGAAGAAGGGAGATTAAAGAGTTCTTAAAATAAGGTGTAAGTGCACAATTGTAGGAACTAAATATCCTTCAAGCTTGAGTAACCAACAGCCAATAAATAGTATTCTCGTACTACTCAGCTGCGGCGGATTTTGTGCCCACCCACTCCATACGTCTCTGGGGTTTTGTGAGTAGGTTCTCTGAGAATAGCACGACTGAACTACTCAGATTCTACTGTTAAATAAGTACCCAACCAATGTTGGGTGCCATGTCGTGTAGCTCCTATAGTACCCCGGCAGGACCTGCGCGTTTGGATAACATATATTGTGGGCTTGGTGGCAGACTGACTCCGTGCACCCCCACCGTATATGTTAGCCTAGTTTGCATTAGCTAGCTCGCAGTGCCACTAGTGTCTCCTCTTATCGGGGAGAGATTAGTTTCTGGCAACCTTAGACCATGACAACCCTGATCCCTCAGAATTGTCGAAACAATGTACTACCTTTCGCTCAGTCACTCGTGCTCACTTATTCGGTTTGTCTCAGAGAGTTACACAGAATAAACAGTTGGGCGTTTCAATAAGTATTTATTGAACAATTGTTAATCTAGTGTAAAATATATGTGCTGCGGTAACCAGCAGACAATAGCAGAGATATATTATCAGCAGTACGATAAAAGCAAAGGGATAGAACAGTTCTACCATATTGCGATAATCATGGATACATACATGAATATAAAAGCATTATGCAAAGTGTGCGTACTCATACGATGCCTAACTAGATGTACCTGAGTGTACCTAGCATATGTGTGTAGGTCTTAGAAGCTAAGAGCCAAGAATCCTCCTAGGATTTAGTCGAACCCCCATACCTGAATAGAGAGAGTGTGGGACCCCGCCCTGGTCTCGAGTTGGACACCCCATCCGGGTTGTGTCAGACCACTGTCAGCTTGAGCGACTGCATGCAGGAGTCTCAGCGTCTCTGGTCAGTGTGTCAGCATGGAAGTCTCGGTTCCCTCTTCTGTACCGGGGCAAGATGTGGTGTATTTATACCCTAAAGAGTCTCGGTCCTCAGTATGGTTTGTATTGGACATGAGGAAGATGTCAGGGGTGAACTTTGTACATACATATTATGCCGGTGGTGTATTCTTAGAAAGCCATGCATAATTAATGAGTACAGTGTGGGCCTGTGTTTGGAAGAACCCTGCTGCATTCAAAACCACAGGATAGATAACGTTCAGCCCTCAGAGCTCGTTGTGTGCTAGCTGGGACCAATGTAGGTGAAAGATCATGCCTATATAAGGAATCATACTATAATAGGACATGTACAGTTGTGACCATAATTGGGCATATGCGGCCATGACCATAATTGGGCAACTACAAATATGACCATATTAGGGTAAATATGAATACGTCCATTTTAGGGCATGTACGAACAGGTCTACATTTGGGCATCTATGCGGGATATAACACTGTGACCTGAGCATGGTTGAATGTGGGCTTGATGGGCCATGTGGGGGGAGGACTGGTGGCTGTGACTACGACTCCCATCATGCTTTTGGCTACTCCCACCTTCCCAGAAAACCCAAGCTTCCTTCCTTCCTGTGAATCAGCTTCCCTGTGAGGTGGTGTAACAGTGCTGGCAAGATGGCTGACAGTGGTGTCCTGTTGTTTGTTTGAGCACAACTCCCAACAGGGCCTTGTGCTCCCCACAGCAGAGCCCAGTGTCAGCCATCTTGTCAGTCCTTTTCCACTCTCTGTGAGCTGAGCATGGTTGAATGTGGGCTTGATGGGTCATGTGGGGGGAGGACTGTTGGCTGTGACTATGACTCCCATCATGCTTTTGGCTACTCCCACCTTCCCAGAAAACCCAAGCTTCCTTCCTTCCTGTGAATCAGCTTCCCTGTGAGGTGGTGTAACAGTGCTGGCAAGATGGCTGACAGTGGTGTCCTGTTGTTTGTTTGAGCACAACTCCCAACAGGACCTTGTGCTCCCCACAGCAGAGCCCAGTGTCAGCCATCTTGTCAGTCCTTTTCCACTCTCTGTGAGCTGAGCATGGTTGAATGTGGGCTTGATGGGCCATGTGGGGGGAGAACTGTTGGCTGTGACTATGACTCCCATCATGCTTTTGGCTACTCCCACCTTCCCAGAAAACCCAAGCTTCCTTCCTTCATGTGAATCAGCTTCCCTGTGAGGTGGTGTAACAGTGCTGGCAAGATGGCTGACAGTGGTGTCCTGTTGTTTGTTTGAGCACAACTCCCAACAGGGCCTTGTGCTCCCCACAGCAGGGCCGAGTGTCAGCCATCTTGTCAGTCCTTTTCCACTCCCTGTGAGCTGAGCATGGTTGAATGTGGGCTTGATGGGCTATGTGGGGGGAGGACTGTTGGCTGTGACTACGACTCCCATCATGCTTTTGGCTACTCCCACCTTCCCAGGAAACCCAAGCTTCCTTCCTTCCTGTGAATCAGCTTTCCTGTAAGGTAGTGTAACAGTGCTGGTAAGATGGCTGACAGTGTTTGTTGGTGTTTTGAGGCCAAAGCCTTGCTGTATTTGTTAGTGAGTTTGTACATGTTATGACATTGTTCCATATTACTCTGGGATTGCAGGTATTGTGTTTATCTAACTGACATACACATCACAGTATTATTAGCTTTCTGTTCCTATGGCTTTGCTAACAGTGATTGGTTTCACTGTCCCCTTGACAGTGATGTCTGTGTGTGTGTATTGCCTCACAATATTGGCTAGTTGGTTATGTACTCACCAGGCTCTGGTATTCCTGTTAATCCATGGAGGCCCTCCGGTGGAATGATGTCCCGCACCTTCTCCTCCCAGGAAGTGAAGTGCATAGGTTTTGCAGGAGGGCCACCGCCGGTCCGCTGGCTCAGGGCATGGTCTCTGCCAATAAGCTTCTTGACCCTCCTTCGCACATCATAGTACCTGTTCCTGATATCCTCCATTGTGCGCAGGCAAGGTGCTTGTGCGTTCACCTTGTTGACAATCCTCTTCCACATCTTTGTTTTCTGGGACATGGGGGTCTTGTGGACCAATGTGCCAAATAATTCTGGCTCTACTCTGAGAATTTCATCTACCTTGACTTCCAACTCACTATCTGTGAACTTTGGATTCTTCTTTGGGGGCATGGTGATGGGTGGTGGTGGAGATGGATGTGTGTGAGTGTGGAAGTGGGGGTGAGTGAGTGTAAGTCAAGCTGGGTGTTTGTGAGTCTGCTTTTGGCGAGGTGCTAGTGGTGTAAAGGTTGTGTGGTGGGTGAATTGTGAGTGTGTATCTCAGTGCAGTGTTGTGGTCTTCTCTGCTGGCAGGTATGTGGAATTTTCAAAGGATCATGGTAGGGATTTTGGCCCTTTATGTAGGTTGGGTTGTGGGTGTGTCTTAGATGGATTTGTATATATTTTTTTACTTTGTCAATGCTTGTTTGGTCTTTTTCTGTCTGTTTCTGTTTGATTTAGTTGAGCATGACGGAGACGTTCAGTTTACCACGACGGGAGCTTTCTGCTGCATTTGCGGGGTCATCCGAGTCGGTCCCACTCACGTTATGCTATGTTGCAGCGTTCGCGTACAAGTCGGTCGCGTCGGGCTCTTTTACGGCCGATTCACTGGTTTCCGTATGTGTCGGTCGTACGTACTGTGCTCCATGCGAGTCGGATGTGTTTCACACGCATTGCATCGTACTAGGCCGGTCGTACAGCATGTGTACGTGTCGGTCGAAATACATTCCCGGTCTGTGTCGGTCGGAACGGTTTCCGTCCGAGATCGGAATCGGCCCCTAAGTTGTATATTACCTTATTTCTACCTATGAGTTACCCCTAAGGTGCCCCAGGGATAGGGTGCCTTGTAACTTTAAGCAGGAACATTATAAAATATGGGGCATATTAGCAAGACCGGCGATAAAATTATCGCCGTTTAGTGGCAGGAAACTGCCGCTAAAGCGGCGATAATGGGCTTGCTAATATGCGTTATAGAATTCCAATAGAAGCCCAGGTTAGATGTGCAGGACATCTAACCTGGGCTTCTATTGAATTCTATAACGCATATTAGCAAGCCCATTATCACCGTTTTAGCGGCAGTTTCCTGCCGCTAAAATGGCGATAATTTTATCGCCGGTCTTGCTAATATGCGCCTATGTTTTATATGCCCTGGTGAGTGAAAAAAATGCCAATTCTTTTTTTCACCATTGTAGCATACGGGCTTCATAGGCTAACATGGGAAATCTTTAATAAAGTATAACTATTGATAGGAGCACCCGAACAATATGATTCAAAGACTTACAATAATAGTTACCATGAATGGAACAACTTGCCTTTGTTAGATTTGTGGTAACTATTCCAGAAAATACGTTTTTGAACTTTATTTTTGGTGAGGCAGTATCCAGCCTTCCAGCAGCCCTTCTCTGATTAGCCAGCCTCTGCCAGGCTGAGCCAAGCTGTCCTAATGAGGCAGGATGAGGATTGGGGTAGCCAACCTGGTCTTCAAAGGGAGAACAGCACTGGTTCACCCCCACATCCTGCACCTTTGGCCAAACAGGAGCCCCAGTATCAATCTAATCAAAATATTATTTATTTGTTTATTGCCGTAACCATAAAAGAATACATCAAACATACAATTAAAATACAGTTAGGAGTGTTAATCATCACTATGTGTAGTTAAAACAAGCAAAAAAGACAATTCATAATAATTTTACAAAAAAAGGAATCAGTGGGCAAAATGCTTGAGTGCAAGAGTGCATACAAATCAGTTTCTTAAAAGCTTATTAAAATCCATGTAAAAAGGTAACTTTCAACATATACCGGTCTTGTTCAATTTTTCCAATAGTAGCCATAAGTCAAAAGACGCCATATAGGCTCATTATTACACAATTAATAAACCAAAGTAGGGAAAAACATTATACATAAAAAGATCTCATTCATTCACTATGCAAAAAGTAACGTGTTGATTATTTTCTCACTAAATCACTCAGATGTACCGCTAAGGAAATAAAATTGTGAATCATCTGACAAAATTCTTCTGTTTGCAGGAGCTGTAAGTAATACAGAGCCGGTCTACATTTCCTTATATTCAAAGTTTTTTAAAGTGGGATGATAAAATGTGTCCATGGCCCTGAATAAAGCTGACAGAAGAATAAACAAGCATTGGCATAGCCAATAGGTCTCGCTTTTGGGACCTTATAAGTATTTAGTTATGCAGCACAATATCCTTGGTGCAATAACATCAACTGTTGCATGGCTAAAAACTTATAAGGTTCCAAAGGCGAGACCTATTGGCTATGCCAATGCTTGTTTTAGTTGTTTGAGAGAATATTTGTGCTGGTCATGTTTATGTGTGTGTTCGTTTTTTATTTAGCCTAACAGAGTCTTTTTGCAGTAATTTAAACTTCAGCGGGGCGGCTCAGGCCCGAGGTACATCTTTTAAGAGTCTTAGCGGGATTGGATCCTGGGCCGGCCATTGTGTCAAGGATCACACGGCTCGACTTAAGTCCGCCGTACAAAAGTAGTGATAAGGAGGTGAACTCGGAGCTGACTGGCGAGATTACAGGCCCTGGAGACGGCGGTATCAGCAGCAAAGCTCCCCGCGGGGTCCCAGTCACAGAGAAGGGCTGATCAGACAGCTAAGGTTCAAGAAAGGGAGGCCCATGGAATGGAATGTGAGAGCAGCGCCGAGGAGACGGAGAGCAGAGCGGTGTGTGCTGAAGAACACAAGCAGAGCAGAGTGTGCCCCCGAGCTAGACGGTTCTGAGACAGTGACCGGCATGGCACTGAGGCCTGGAAAGTAACTTCAGTAACGGAGCAGAGAGGCGGAGAAAGCGTGACGTAGACTCGTGGAAGAGAGAGCGGAGGCCCCTTCTAACACTAACGTGACAGCAAGAGAGGGGCTGCCGCGTGTCACTGAAGGAGGGGCCACCTCCTGAGTAGGATTAAACTACGTACACTGGGCATGGGGGAGGGAGTGGGAGAAGGGAGGGGTGTGTGAGAGCAGAGAGAAACCATTAACAGCGCGGCGCTCGTAAAGGGCGCTGTGCTGATTATGTTACAACAAGCCAGGACTATTGTCTTTGTCAATGGCTGTTAGATGCATAAGATAAAAAACAAGCCAGCGAAGGTCTGGTGTAACAAGCACGGAGGAGCGGGGCGGCGAGCGCGGCAGCCTGCAAAGCAGTCCCAAAACGCTTGTGCGTCGTGGCTGGCCTTAAGATGAGTACGCGCGGCAGACATGTGTTTCCACTTATCGCGCCCGCGTCTGGGCACGATAATTGGAAACACATGTTTGCCGCGCGTACCCATCTCAAAAAGGCCAGCCGCGACGCACGAGCGTTTCTTGGACTGCTTTGAAAACTCACTTACAATAAGTCTTCGCCTCTAAGCAGCGCTTGCGCGCTACTCGAGGCTCGACCTAAAAATGCACCATATTTTGTTTTGACTGAATCGCACAGGCATAATTAGAGCTCAGCATCAAAATACACCTAGCGGGGTTAGGAAACCAAAAGGTGGGCTATACTGAACCTAAATCTGACCAAGTGAAATCTTGCGATATGTCTTAGGGGGAACAATAAATAAGGTTCTATATTGTCTGTACAGATCAATGGCAAATACTCCTGGGGGCATATTATCAAGGGCAGTATCGCCACTTTAGCGGCACTTTTTGCCGATAAAGCGGCAATATTTTTATCGCCCTATTAGCAAGCTGTTGCTAACAGCTGTTAGCGACAGCTTAATGGCGATAGCAGCCGTTGTGTTGCCGCTTTGCATGTCAGCGATAATTATCGCTAATTACATGCAAAGTAGGCGTTCCTGACTAAAACTCCATAGAAACAGTCGCAAACACAACTTCCCCCTATTATCAACGCCCGCGAAGCGATAGGAAAATTCGCGCTTATCGCTGGAACTTAACGCCTGAAAAAAACTTGCCTTAACCATCTTGTCAATGGGGGGTGGATTGTTGGGTTAAGTATACACTTGCCTATTAGCAAGCTTTTCATTAGCGCTGTTGATTTAGCGCTGGGATTCTCGCGCTATTGCTGGTTCTGCACGCTATCGCTGGATTTCTTATCGCCTTTGCGATACGCGTTGCTAATAGCGCGCTATCACGGGGAGGAAATCCAGCGATAGCCGGCGATAAAAAAAACTGCGCTAAGCGCGCTTTGCGATAATTATCGCAATTCTTTGATAATATGCCCCCTGGACTTTCTTCTAACCCAGCTCTATGCGCTCATTATCTAGTTTTAACATGGATAACAGATCCTTTTTCAGTTGCTGTTTGGGTATATTTACAATTGTTTCTGGAGTGCTAAAACATTCTCCTCTGCCCACTCGTTCTAGCATTTTCTTAATGTGCCGAAACCAGGGAATCTTCTGTGCAGGTTCTAGGCTGAGATAATCTAATATTGTTGCGCGATTCAGCGCATGTTCTTCCATAACCCACACCGAATGTCACAACATTATCACAACATTATCAGGGCTATCTTTGCACAATGCTTTAGCTGGATTAACTTAATCAAAACAGGGGGCACTGTTCCAGATGAGGGGTACAGGAAGTCACCCACTCGATAAAGAGTAAAGTAGAGGTATGAGTGATCCTAGGCTTTTTGAGGCCCACGTGTGAGAGGAAAGAGCAAGCCTTGTCTCCTAATGCCCTCACACACCCCGAAGGATGTCATGCTTCATCATTGGGTGTTTTGCTCCTCGTCGGGCCGGCGATGCAATGCCCTACGGGTCCCCCGAAGGGTCACTTTAGCGGAGATCTTTTGAGACAAAACGCCGTATGGTGCATGCGGGTGTGTGGTGTGGGTCCTTTAAAAGGGTGCAGTGGTGCGTGCAGAGTGAATCTAAAACTGTCTCAGGGTTACCCAAAGCAAAGTTTTTAATAAAGAGGGGCACCATTGACAGACTAAAAAACCCGTAGGTCAAGCGTTACCTATATAGGCTCAATGGACCCTGGGTAACTAAAGAGGTCGACATGTTTCGCGCCTATGTGGTCCAAACAGATCTGTGGTGCTTCTTCAGGACCAAGAAAACTATTTAAAATAAAGTGTAGTGTGGGTGAACAGTGAAACAAGGGTTAATACCCTCAGTGGGTATCCGGGCATACACAGTAACAATGTACCCTGTAATCTAACTGCAACAATTAGTTAGATTTTAGCAGCTCCAGGATACCCCCTAGGCAAGAAAAAAGAAAAAACAAGAGAAAAAGAGAGAAAGAATATGCGTTACAGCTCTAGGTAGGGAATATCGATGTTTCCCCAGAGCTTGTCCTCAGTTTACGCAAAGATAGAAATAACTAAGTACGAGCTAGACTTGAATAATAAAGTGCCTTTTCAAGAGTGGCTGGGATGCGGGGTTCCAACACTGAGTGACAGGAGGATACCACACACGTCATGGAGGCAGTGAAGCCCTGGCGTGTGTGGTCCCACAGATCCTCAAGAAGTCACCCGTATGTCCCAACAAACTCCTGTTCAAAAACCCAATGATAATATCACCAGGCCGTGCCTCAATATTTCACTAGCATGCCAGGTGGCATGCCTAACAAGGTGACTCTTATCGGGGTTTGATCGCCCTCCTCAGTTGTAGCCACAATAACACACCATTGGTAACAGTGACCGTGTTACACACAATCTTACCTAAAAATGAAGGGGGAGTTTCTCCATAGGCTAGTAGGAGTCGAGCGCCCGCACCTTACCGGGCTAGACAGAAAATGACATAATGTGGACAAACTCGTCAATATCATCTAGCGTTGTAACATAACAATGTGGTATACCGTGAACATGCTCCACGAGTCCTTTCAGTGAGATCTTACTTACAGTTTTGCTTGGGTGCTGGCTCTTGTGCACCTACCCCAACCGTGCTCCTGCCTGCATGTAAATGGTCTCCGGCAGTGCCGCTATTTGTAATCCTGCTAATTGGTTGTGGCGGTGCCTCCTTCCGGTCCGATCAGTCAGCATCTGATTCAGCTGTCTGTTGCGTGTAAGGATACTCTCTTGCACCTGCGTGTTATCGAGACCCTGTATACCCGCGCATGCGCTGTAACTACTGTGCCTGATCGTCATAGCAACAAGTGACGCTCTCACCATAACAGCGCGATCAGTTTATACACGTTAGTGAATGTATGTTCGCTAAAGCTTTATACAGTGGTAGCACCCATGAAAATAGTATGATCGTGGTCCAAAAATAAAGAGAAAATGTGTGCGCTGTGATTTGGTCACCCTGTCGGCACAATCAGTAGTAGTGCGTTCATGAGTATACTGTATACTGGTCATTATTAGGGGGCCGATGATAGCCATCTATATAAGCTCTCATGTTGGTGGAGGGTTATCAATTATGACACTATGTTAATGGACCTGTTTGTCATAGAGGTTCCAATCCCACACCCCTATATCCAAATGCGGAGGAGTGGCGGGGAACAATTATTAGACGGAGGTGAATTAATAAGATGTGGTATGAGTGGTTCAGATATATAGATATCAACCCATTTTCTTGGCCTCAAGTTTGTTAAACAGATGGGGATGATATTGGTTATTGATTATTATACCAGTATAATAAACAAGGGGAGTCATGTGTTTCTGGACTTGTACTGTCAATGGGCATATAAGTTCAAAGTTCTGCCCAGGGTATCTCATCATTCAGACCGTGTTCATGTGTCCGCAGACGATGTACCCAACGTTGTTCTCGACGGAGTAGGGATGTATTGTTCCACATCTGGTTGGTCTCCAATATTGTCCATTGTATTTCGTCACAGGAATGCCCTTTGTCAATGTAGTGGTTCGTCAATCTCGTCGCCGTCCGGCACCGTCTGATCGTACTTCTGTGTTCGCTGATCCTAATTTTGACGGGCCGGGTGGTCATCCCTATGTATCTCAGTGTACATGGGCAGGTAATCAGGTAGACACAATTCTTGGTGTTACAGTTCGTGTGTCTATACTGTTCCCATGTAAAGTCACCCAGTTTGAGGGTCTTGGTATGCCGTGTGAATGGGCATACACTGCATGTACCGCATGGGAAATGGCCTTTCACTGGAGGGAGATCCCACAAAGTTGTCTCCTGGGAGTTTTTCTTGACTCGTGGTCTGGTGTTGATCAGTTGGTCCCGTAGATTCGTGGTCCTTTTGAACGCAAAACGTGGTCGTTCCATATTCAGGGTGCCAGTGTTCAGGATCTTCCAATTGCGGTTTATGATGTTCTTAATTTTGTTAGATATGGGTGTGAAGGTTGTTACACATGTGATGATATTATCAGGCTCTTTTTCCTTTGTCTCCAGAAGTGCCTGTCGATTATTGTTTCTTGCTCGTTTCCTGGACCTGTTGACCACCTCCTCTGGGTAGTCCCTGTCCTGGAGGTTTCTTGCCAGACAGCTTGCTTGGGTATCATATTCCTGGATATTGCTGCAGTTGCGGCGTATCCTCAGAAATTGGCCGTAGGGTAGATTATCTCTCAGGGTCTTGGGGTGGTGACTCATGAAACTAAGGAGGCTGTTACGGTCTGTTGCTTTTTTGTAGGTGGCTGTATGTAGTTGTCCTTCCTCCAGGGTGATCAAAAGGTCCAAGAATGGGATCTCCTTGTCACTGGCTGTTTTGGTGAAGCGTAGATGGGGGTTCAAGTTGTTTACCCATTCATGGAATTTGTGACTGGTGTCCACATCTCCACTCCAAAGGATAAGCACATCATCGATGTATCTCTTCCAGGTGATCAGGTTCTCTTTGAAGGGGTTGTTGTCCGTGAAGATGTTAATTGCTTCAAAATGTGCCATGTACAGTCTAATAACTGTTCCCCGCCACTCCTCCGCATTTGGATATAGGGGTGTGGGATTGGAACCTCTATGACAAACAGGTCCATTAACATAGTGTCATAATTGATAACCCTCCACCAACATGAGAGCTTATATAGATGGATATCATCGGCCCCCTAATAATGACCAGTATACAGTATACTCATGAACGCACTACTACTGATTGTGCCGACAGGGTGACCAAATCACAGCGCACACATTTTCTCTTTATTTTTGGACCACGACCATACTATTTTCATGGGTGCTACCATGTATAAAGGTTTAGCGAGCATACATTCACTAACGTGTATAAACTGATCGCGCTGATATGGTGAGAGCATCACTTGTTGCTATGACGATCAGGCACAGTATTTACAGCGCATGCGCGTGTATACAGGGTCTCGATAACACGCAGGTGCAAGAGAGTATCCTTACGCGCAACAGACAGCTGAATCAGATGCTGACTGATCGGACCAGAAGGAGGCACCGCCACAACCAATTAGCAGGATTACAAATAGCAGCACTGCCGGAGACCATTTACATGCAGGCAGGAGCACGGTTGGGGTAGGTGCACAAGAGCCAGCACCTGAGCAAAACTGTAAGTAAGATCTCACTGAAAGGACTCGTGGAGCATGTTCATGGTATACCACATTGTTATGTTACAACGCTAGATGATATTGACGAGTGTGTCCACATTATGTCATTTTCTGTCTAGCCCGGTAAGGTGCGGGCGCTCGACTCCTACTAGCCTATGGAGAAACTCCCCCTTCATTTTTAGGTAAGATTGTGTGTGACACGGTCACTGTTACCAATGGTGTGTTATGGTGGCTACAACTGAGGAGGGCGATCAAACCCCGATAAGAGTCACCTTGTTAGGCATGCCACCTGGCATGCTAGTGAAATATTGAGGCACGGCCTGGTGATATTATCATTGGGTTTTTGAACAGGAGTTTGTTGGGACATACGGGTGACTTCTTGAGGATCTGTGGGACCACACACGCCAGGGCTTCACTGCCTCCATGACGTGTGTGGTATCCTCCTGGCACTCAGGGTTGGAACCCCGCATCCCAGCCACTCTTGAAAAGGCACTTTATTATTCAAGTCTAGCTCGTACTTAGTTATTTCTATCTTTGCGTAAACTGAGGACAAGCTCTGGGGAAACATCGATATTCCCTACCTAGAGCTGTAACGCATATTCTTTCTCTCTTTTTCTCTTGTTTTTTCTTTTTTCTTGCCTAGGTGGTATCCTGGAGCGGCTAACATCTAACTAATTGTTGCAGTTAGATTACAGGGTACATTGTTACTGTGTACGCCCAGATACCCACTGAGGGTATTAACCCTTGTTTCACTGTTCACCCACACTACACTTTATTTTAAATTGTTTTCTTGGTCCTGAAGAAGCGCCACGGATCTGTTTGGACCACATAGGCGCGAAACATGTCGACCTCTTTAGTTACCCAGGGCCCATTGAGCCTATATAGGTAACGCTTGACCTACGGGTTTTTTAGTCTGTCAAGGGTGCCCCTCTTTATTAAAAACTTTGCTTTGGGTAACCCTTGGATAGTTTTAGATTCACTCTGCACGCACCACTGCACCCTTTTAAAGGACCCACACCACACACCCGCATGCACCATACGGCGTTTTGTCTCAAAAGATCTCCGGTAAAGTGACCCTTCGGGGGACCCGTAGGGCATTGCAGCGCCGGCCCGACGAGGAGCAAAACGCCCAATGATGAAGCATGACATCCTTCGGGGTGTGTGAGGGCATTAGGAGACAAGGCTTGCTCTTTCCTCTCACACGTGGGCCTCAAAAAGCCTAGGATCACTTATACCTCTACTTTACTCTTTATCGAGTGGGTGACTACCTGTACCCCTCATCTGGAACAGTGCCCCCTGTTTTGATTAAGATGGTTTACGTTAGGAGCACGGGCACTGGACCTTAATTGGCTCCTGGTCCCCCCCCTCTCTTTATATAGATACATTAGCTGGATTAAACCTACCTTCCTGTAACATAAGATAGGTGGCAGGCTGCTCGGAAACTCCAAAAGACGTTTGAGAAAATAATTTTCTACTGTCTGGAGGCACTTTATGTTACCAAAGTCCCACACTCCCACCCCATACAAAATGACAGCACAGCTGCAGGCTTTAGAGATAGTGATTAGGGAGTCTAACCGCTTGTGACCCAACTTCCTTGCAAACCTGAACAGTGCCTCTATGTCAAAGGAGCGTTTCCTATCATTCACAAGGTGACTCCATTTTCCTTTCTGATCAAAAGATATACCTAGATATGAAAAGGTTGGCACATAAAGTAATTTATCACTATTAATAAAACAGGTTTTTAGTGGGCGGGGAGTCCAACCTGCAAAGACTTGGCCGTGTTGGTCTTTAATCTAAGAAATTTGCTTAAAAGCAGTTGCAAACCCACCCCAGTCCTGGACATCAAGACACAATCATCGGCACAAAGTAATGCTGGAAAATTTCTAGAGCCCACCCTCGGAATATCAGCCTGCCCTTGGCTAAGATGATTTTCAAGGTTGCTAATATATAGGCAGAAAAAAAACAGGGCTAAAATGCACACTTGTCGGACTCCAAAATTCATATTTATGGGGGCAGAGAGTTCCCCATTTGCTCCATATCTCACTTTGCCGGTTACATCTTGGTGCATTTGTGCTAAAAAATAAATCAGCGGTGGATCTAAACCCATGGCTTGCATTTTTTGCCAGAGTTTCCCTCTGTCTACTCAATCAAAAGCTGAAGTTAAGTCCAGGAATCCCAAATAAAGCAATCCTTTTTTTTGCAAGTGTATATTTACTTATGAGCAAGTGTGGGTTAAGACACTGCTCAACCGTTCCCAAGCCTCTCCTAAAGCAATATTGGATGTCAGATAGCTTCCCTCTCTCAATTACCCAGGTCTCAAGTCGGTCCAATAACACCCTACCAATTATCTTGCAAGTGCAATCGATCAGTGAAATTGCTCAGTAGCACTTGGGATCCTCCCTGTCCCCTTTAGTAGAAATCGGTACTACTGTCACATTGGCCCAAGATTTAGTGGGCCAACATGGGCTATACAGCTCAAGATGTTAGTTAAAAGTGGGGCCCAGAGATCAGGATTAGCCAAGAAAAGAGACACTATCGGAACACCATCCGAGCTGATGCTTTGTTGGCAACAGTTTGGCTTTGGGCTTTTCTAACTTCTTCATAAATTGGTGGTGCCACGCACCCCACAGATGCATCCAAGCAGAGGTCCGCAGACACTGAGGACCCAGAAGATGCCCCCTTGCTTCTATAAACAGTAGAGAAGTGCTGAACCCATCTCTCGGGGGAGATAACATCAATACAGCCATTATGATTCTCCTGAAAGAAGGGGGCATTTACAATCTCCCAGAAGGGTCTAGAGTCCTTCTTGGCAATTGCTTCATGGAGTTTCTCCCAAGCCTCATGTCTAATGGTCAATTTACGACTAGCACATGTGTGTTTGTATAGAAGTCGACAGCTACGGACAAATATATTGTCCCTTGGTGTTTGTTTCAGGGCCATTATGAGATTAGTGTGAGTCCGTGTACAATTGTTATTGAACCATTTAAAGGCTCTTTGTGTTGTTGGTCTCCTGCTCCCTGCAGTGCTACGTTAATGGACCTGGTTATGTCAGCAAAGGCCAAAAGCATACAATTTGGGTTAATAGTAGTCTTTAGGCACTCCTCTATTTGAGCCCTATTATTGGACGTTATCTGTTCCAGAATTTCATCTGGGTTTATAGATGACCATTTGCGTAATATGCCCTTGTTATTATGATATGATATGGGATGTAATGTTGTTATCTTGTTATTTTTCTTATTCTCGAATGCCACAAGAAGCGAGAGTGGAAAGTGATCACTTAAACATTCCTCTAAGATAGAAAAACTAACTGACTGAGGTTTAAAATAGTCAGAAATGGCAATGAAATCAATGAGGCTGCCTTTGCCTCGACCTGTATATGTAATCTGATTTAATATATGCTCCTTAAAAAAGTTGATTGTTGAAAAAAGTGAATATTTTGACAATATGGTGTTACAAATATCTCCACGTGGATTGTGTTTGAAGTGGCACATTTCTTCGAGACCCTCAGCCCCCAGGCTACACACAGTTGTTTGAGATAGATGACACAATTTACAATTGAAATCTCCTCCTCGTGATATGATATAGTCAGACTTTATGTTTCCAACATGATCACTTAACGAATTTTCAAGCTTCTTTGCTATTTCGGTATTTGTTTACACAAAATTGTTGGTCCAAGTGTGATATTAATACATTGGGGACAATGGAGGACTGTCTTAGAAACCTTATTTCCAAAGGCGGTTGCAATTAATGTCAGTAAGCCCCTTTATGATGCCCACCTGAAGCCTGTCCCGCCGGTGTATAAAAAGAGACATAGCCATCTATATGAACAAGTTTCTTGCAAACAGATGATAGCATAACCCTTTATTAAGTCAAGCCATTCATTATTCCGTATATTGCTAGAGAGGCCAACCACGTTCCATGACAAACAACCAAAAATGTACGGGTCATTTTTAATGGCCACCTTGTGCCTAATTGTGCAATTACTGTCACCAATAGTACCAGTGGGAGCAAGGGATGTGTTCTGTATGACTATTTTCTCAATACTCACCAACCCTGGGCAAGAGTTGTTACCTAAAACCACATTTGCAATAAATTCTAAATTCTGCACACTTTTGTAATTTGAGCACTCAGTAATTTCCGAATAACCAGTATGTTCCCAGCTCATCTTCGGAGCTGCTGTATTTCCCATTATTGCACTTGCGTATGGTGGTGACTTTCCTATGTTCTTTATGATATTTATCATGTTTTTATGAGATCACTGACAGAATATCGAGTACCAGAATATCGAGTTACAAAAATATCGGGACATAAATATTGTTGTAAAAAATATCGGCCTCCTATCTTCATAATGGTAAGTACAAAAATATCGAAAAAAAAATATTGTTAAGAATATCGAAATACAAAATATTGTTTTTTTATATGTATAAAAAATTATGTAAAATAAATTAAATAATACATTTAACTTTAAAAAAAATTCGATTTATTTGTAAATGTTAACAATTATAAATAATAAATTTAATTTAAAAATAAATTAAACACATATATAAAATGTAATATATATATATACTTAAAAAATCAATAAATAATAATTTTAATTAATTATAAAATGTTACAAATATATAACAAATTATAAATAAATATATATATATATATATATATATATATATATATACACCTAGAAATCCAAAAGTATGTGTGCTCTCAGGAAACCAGAATCCACGATTCAAAAACTTTGCAAAGCGTTTATTACACGACGCGTTTCGACTGCAGCCGCAGTCTTGGTCACGTATATATACCTGTAACATAAAAATTATTTAAAAAAAAAATTATATTATAAATTAAAATATTACAATATTTAATATTTTTTAAACCTACATTTTACACTACATTGAGTGCAACAGTAGGGAAAGTGTTGGATAGCGTAGGGGAAAAAATTACAGTTCCCACTCCAGCGAGTGCAACAGTGGGGAAAGTGTTGGATAGTGGAGGGGAATAATTTACTATTCCCACTCCAATGAGTGTAACAGTACGGAAAGTGTTGGATTGCGGAGGGGAAAAAATTACTATTCCCACTCCAGCAAGTGCAACAGTAGAGAAAGTTTTGGATAGCGGAAGGATAAAAATTACTGTTCCCACTCCAGCGAGTGCAACAGTAGGGAAAGTGTTGGATAGCGGAGGTGTAAAAATTACTATTCCCACTCCAGCGATTGCAACAGTAGGGAAAGTGTTGGATAGCGTAGGGGTAAAAATTACTATTCCCACTCCAATGAGTGCAACAGTAGGGAAAGTGTTGGATAGCGGAGGGGTAACAATTAATATTCCCACTCCAGTGAGTACAACAGTAGGGAAAGTGTTGGATAGTGTAGGGGTATAAATTACTATTCCCACTCCTGCAAATGCAGCAGTAGGGAAAGTGTTGGATAGCGGAGTGGTAAAAATTACTATTCCCACTAAAGAAACTTCAAATTTAAAAACAAACAAAATATCAACTACAATACAAAATATGATAAAAACCCCCAAAACAAAACATATATAAAAATATACAAATTTACAAAACATAAAAACATATTATAATGTAGAAAAATCTAAAATTTACATAAAAACATACTTTTTTTAATTTAACAAAACATTAACAAACAAAAATAAATATTTTGGAATAGAAATTAATTTTAATAAAAGAAATATTTATTACATACATGTAATATTTTTTTCCTACCCTATAACACCACACAATTTACAACACACATCTAAATTAAAAAAAAGTGTACCTCCATAATTAACACAATTAATGATCAATTAAACAATTATTAATAATTTAAAAACACATTTAAAAAGGTAAACATTAATGTACTAACCCAACGTTACAGATATAGAACGTAAATCCTCAAACAAAATACAAATAAACAACTAAGAAAAATATTTATCAATTAATAAATGAATTTTAATGATCAAGTAATGATTAATTAATTTAAACTAAACTACTTTTCACCCTCTACCCCAATAAACACCAAAACAAACACCTAAAAATATTTACACAATTTCCATAACTAATTTTACATTAATAAATTAATATCAATTAATATCAATTTACAACAAACCATTAATTAATTTTAAAAAAGTACTTCCCACCATTTACCACTATAAACCCCACAACTCACACATCAAAATGATTACACAATTGCCATATTTAAATTTAATTAATTAATTAGCATTAATTAACAAATAATTATTTAATTATAAATAAATTACCTCCCACTTTATTCCCCTATAAATACCACCACCAATTTTTTTAAACTTGACACAATTAACACAATTAATTAACAATTAATTAATTAATTAACAACAATTAACAAACACAATATAATTAATTATTAATAAATTGATTCACACAATTAACACTATAAAATAAAATTAAATACATATTATAATAAGAATATTAATAAATGTATTAAAATTAAATTACTTCCACCCTACTCCCCTATCAACCCACAACCCGCTCCTAAAAAAACCCACAATTAACATAATTACCAATTAATTAATAATAATTAACAACCAATTAATAAATAATTAATAATAAATTAAGTCCCACAATTAACAATATAAAATATTAAATAAATAAATATTATTTAATACAAAACATTAATAATTTAATTATAATTAAATTACTTCCCACACTATTCCCCTATAAACCCACAGCCCGCTCCTAAAAAAATGACACAATTAACATATTTACCAATTAATTAATCAATAAAAATTAACAGCCAATTATTAATTAATTAATAATAAATTAATTCTCACAATTAACACTATAAAATCAAAATTAAATAAATTCTAATAAATAAAAATGAATATTCAATTTATTATAATTAAATTACTTCCCACCCTATTACCCTATAAACCCACAACCCTCTACAGAACTAAAACACAAAATGTAATTAAAATAAAATTAATAACTTCTAAAAATGTAACACATATATTAAAAACCAAATGCAATACTTAGACAAAAAATTAGAGCACATACATTTAAAATACATACTAAAATACATAACACTAACTAAAAAAATGATATTTTTAACAACTATGGGCCCGATTCTGATGCGGGTTGGAAAAGCTTCCCGACCGAATCGGTTGGGAAATGGTTTCCGACCCACTCGGATCGGGAAAGTCCAACCGGCAGAGTAGGATGCATCCGGATGTTTCCAGATACGATTTGGTTGAACTCCCATTGACTTCAATGGGAACATTTGTTCCTAACCGCATCAGAATTGGGCCCTCGGTCGGGAAGACACGTTCCCGATCCGATTTGGAAGGAGCAAATGCTCAGGCCATCGGTCGGGAAGCTTTTCCAACCCGCATCAGAATTGGGCCCCAAATTATTGCAAACGATATTAATGACTTCGATATTATTAAAAACGATATTTCTTACCTTAAACTCCATATTCTTGAACACGATATTCTTGCAGTCGATGTTTCTGTATCTCGATATTCTGCACTCGACATTAGTGCAAGTCGACATTTCGAACTCCATATTCTGACTCTTTACCGTTTTCATGCACACTTATATTGTCAAATTGCACAGCTGGTCTGAGTGCCAATAGTTGTGAGAGCATTAAATCATTTGCACAAAGTCAATCAATTTGTTCCAGGGGGGAAAACTGTTAATAGTGGGCACAGAGAAGGATTGCATTTTACCGTGGTCCATAAAGTGAAAACTTGTGAGGGGATGCATGGCTAGTTTATAAAAAATAGCCTAGTGGAACTGCTGTAATATTCCCCCTCAATGTGCTGTGCCAAGAAAGTTTTTCTAATAGAGAACTAACCAGATGCATGCTTGTAAAATTAATGACAACAAAGTCACCAGTGTCAGCCTTTGATTGTGACCCCACCCAGGAGACTCTCTGGACATTATTTATACTTCCAAATAAAGCGTCATAGTTAGGCCAGTTTGCTGTTCTTGAAAGCCAGTGAATTACTTCATTTTTTAGTTGTGTGGAATCTTCTTCCTTTTCTGAACATAGGGAAGGGACGTTTTTCAGTACTATGACCAGTGCTTTAGCTTCTGGTGGAAGATGAAGAACTCTATTGGTGCATGTATTTGTTTTCAGCGGCATAACACTGGAAGAAGCAGGTTTTTCTGGCGTAATAGGGCCTAAATTGATTTGTGCTCCCCCATGACTGTAATCCGAGCTCTGAAGGCTTTTTGGGCCTCTATATGGGTCAGGTTGAGTGGTCACCAAGTGACCCGGGGTCGAGATGTTATCTTGGTGACTTGCTGGTTGCTGTTGTATTACTTGTCCCTGGTCTTGAGCCCTGACAAAAGGGCAATTTTGCCTGGCCGTTGGAAGGGTCAAATCTGTCAATGCTTTACCACTATCTCCCGTATTAGGTATATTTGCCATACAATTCATGCTTGATGAAATCAGAGTCTTCAATGAAGAGTCAATGCTATTAGGAATGGTGATGAGAGGGTTGAAAGAAGATTTCAAGTTATTTTCCAGAATAATAACAATTTGAGCATGTGTTATTGAGTCACTAATGCCTGTCTTTGATGGCTCCTTACAAGGGTATCCCCCTTTGGTATGTTCTTCACTCTGCCCACTTTGGCAGAAGTAGGCTTTTTTTGTGCTGCAGATAACCTATAACTTTGAGTATGTTTGGTAGAACTCTTAGCTTTGTTTAGTGGAGCTGAACACAGAGTTTCTGACTGGGGCCCTGATAAACGCATGGATTTACTGCCGCAGCTATTAGGTTGTTGCCCTCTGCAAAGGGTGAGCAGTCAGTAGCATTAGCATTAAAAGCATCTGCATGAGGGCTCTTTGACAGAGCCTTTTTTGTAAAGCCCAGCATTTCTTCCACACATTCAATCTTGTTGTTATTAGCCCCCATTGCCATAGTCAAAAAGCTGGTAATTGAAGCTGCCAGAGGGTGCTCCTTTGCAGCAGGCATATCAGACTTTCTCTTGCCCGTTATTCTTACCTTTGCTTCCAGCAATATCACAAGGAAATGGGGAGATAAATGACGTCAGGAAAACTCCAATACAAGGCCAAGAGGGATGGCCTGGCCCGGCCTCTTTTGGCCGCTGACGGGCACAGAGGGGCCCACTCTTGGCCTGGTCTTCGCCCACGCACGCGCCCGAGCATGTCCTGCACAGCGGGAGCCTCAGCCTAGTTTTTAAGCACCTCTGGGCTCGTAGAGCCAAGCACGTAAGTGGCAAAAGCAGCAGGAGCCTATGGGGCCTGTAGTCTGCCCCTCCTGCTGGTGTCGCAGGCGTCCCAGTAATTAGATTAGTAAGGGGGCTGGAAGGGTAATGTTAGGGAAACTTAGCCATCTTGAATTTTGGAAGAATAGTGCTTTCTTGGGCAAGAATATGCCACACTTTGGAGGAAGTAGTCATACACCTGGGTGGCACCCTGCATCCCAATGGTCAAAGGTGCCCCCCTGCTTGACATTGAGAAACTCTGAATATATATGGCAGAGTTGCCAAGCAACTCAGGTCACTGCCTTCAAAAATCAAGAGGAGAAGAACTGCACTGCTGGAACCCCTGGTCTCCACCCCACAATGACTACACTCATAAGGACTGCACCTGCTGCACACTTTGGAACGACAGCCCTATGAACTTTGCCTTGCTTTAGAATGATTCAGGTGGTACTCCCTGAAAGTAACAGGTACAAAAGAGTTACAGGAGATCCCTGCCTGAAACTAAAAGGAGCAGAAGGACTGTCCTGCTGGAACCCCGATCTGCATCAAAAGGATTGCACTCTGAAGGACTGTATCTGCTGTACAATCTGGAACTACAGCCCTGAGGACTTTTGCCTGGCTTTCCCAGGATTAAGGAGTGGACTACCTGAAAACAACAGTTTAACATAGCTCATCTACACCACCTTCACCAAGATATCCTCATCTTGGAGTGTGTCCAGTGCTTTGTTAAGGTTTTGGCCAGGTGCATTGTGGGAATTGTAGTCCCAACATTCCAAGTAACATCTATGAGTTCCTAGACCCCTGGATTGGTGTTATGGACACTTTGAACACCCAAGGAGACCTTCTGGAAGAAGTTCCAGACTTTTGGAAAAGTTTGGATCACCTTTTGTAAAAAGATCCATCAGCTGACCAGGTGCATTGTAAGAGTTGTAGTCCCAGACCCCAAGAGGCAAACCAGAGCATCTGAACCCTTGGCTGGTGCTGTCCCCACTATTTTACCCCCGCAACCTCCCAAGCCATTTTGGATACGTAAGTGGAATTGTACCTATAATTGAACAATTATCTCTTTACTATCTCCCCTTTCCAATATGGCAACCATAATCACCGGGTTGCAGCTACACTTATATTAGACTCTCAGCGAGCATGTGCATGAGTCATTTCCTTGTTCTCTTGCCTTGATACTACACACCACCAGGATTTGCTTCATATCGTTAGAGTCATGCCATAGGCATTATACACTACTACGCACTGGAGCAGGCATTGCACCTTGGTTCCTTACTTCCCACTACCTCGGGTACAGCGGTTCCCGTTGATCGCATTGAATTCAGGGCTCGCATTGAACAGGGCTGAATTCCCCAATTTCGTGATTGAACTCAGGTAAGTTGGCTGCGATTATAGCCAGCGACATACTCCTCATTTAGGTCTTGTTGTTTGACTCTGGTTATTGTATTTATTAAAATTCCTGATCCCGCTTAGATCGCCTCTTTACCCATCTGGAACTTGATTAGCTATCTTGCTAGCGCTTCACGCACTGTTACCTGAAGGTCAGTGACCGTGAGAGCCCGCGTTTTTCACCACGTGATTTCATTGATTCTTTCAGAATCACACAAATAACCAATTATTGATCTTGTCAGTTGAGCATCTCCCCTTGGCATTCTCAAGGGTTCTGGCATGTATACTTGCACTATGACATAGGTGTAGCATGCTCTCTCTTATTGACTCTATTTGGGATCAAAACATCATCGACTTCCGTGTCTTGACTTGAATTGCTACATGTATATTTTCTTAAAAAGCGAAGATACTTTTATATATTGTGACTTAGAATCTGTATTATGTCGAAGTCCTGGAAATCTTGTGATTTCCATGGTTTTTGTCCACTCAATTGATTTCATTATTTCTTTTAGGTTTGAACTTATGTTAGACTAAATAAATGATTTAAGTCTCCATTCGGAGTTCAAATACATAGGGCCTGATTCTGATGCGGTTAGGAAAGCATTACCACCTAGGGCCTGATTCTGATGCGGTTAGGAAGGCCTCCTAATGGCATTTGCTCCTTCCAAATCGGATCGGGAACGTGTCTTCCCGACCCATGGCCCAATTATGATGCGGTTAGGAACATATGCTCCCATTGAAGTCAATGGGAGTCCAACTAAATCGTATCTGGAAGCATCCGGATGCATCGTACTCCGTCGGTCGGACTCTCCCGATCCGAGTGGGTCGGAAACCATTTCCAAACCGATTCGGTCGGGGAGCTTTCCAACCCGCATCAGAATCAGGCCCTTAGTCTTTCATTGTAAATTCTATATCTTATTAATTAATTTGTCTTGGAAGGGACTTTTGTTTTTTTGTAATACATATGTACACTCTAGGTCCTTCGTACCACCAAGGTTCCTTGTTTCTTTAAAAAGTGGCCCACTTACCAGCATCAAGAAACACTTCTGGAAGTAAGTGTAAAGAATTATTGACTTTGTCCTGGTTCAGCATGACCTTTTTTTAACCCTTTGAGCTCTAATTGCTTCTAAGCACTAGTTTAACATTTAGGGGCCGATTCCGATTCGGGCAGGAAATCACTCCGACCGAGCCGGACCCGGAGAGATTTCCTACCGAATCGGACTCTAGCAGCCCGACCGAATGAGTACGATGCGTACGCATGCTATCGGACTCGATTCGGTCGGACTCCCATTGAAGTCAATGGGAGCCAGTCGTACAACGCGTACACGGGCTCCCATTGACTCGATGGGTACGTCGCGAACAAGGGCGCTCCCTACAGCGGGTACGCGTCGAAGCGACTCATGCAGTACATGCACGGGTAGGAGGGGACCCATGGGTCCCCCCTGTGTGCGACTCGCGCGGCTACGCGTGCAGGGGGGTCCGACACGGACCCCCAAAGTCCGGCTCCGACAACTCTTTGGAGCCGGACGGCGCGAGTCGGTCAGACTGTTTGAGGCGCGCATCGTATTTGCTCGGTCGGGGAACGTCTCCATTGCGCGGTGCGAGTCGTGTCCGTACGAGTCGGTCGGAGCGGTTCGGACCCGCGTACGAGTCGGTCGGCGATTTCGTGTGCGCTCGCATCGTACTCGCTCGCCCGGACGCATGTTCGAATCGGTCGGAAACGGGGCCTCCGAATCGGATCCGGTAAAGCCGAATCCAATTCGGTGCCCTACCGGCCGAGATCGGAATCGGCCCCTAAATCTTTTAAAATGTTTATCTCTGGGTCCCTACATATGATGTTTGTCATTTTTGTGTCTATTTGTTCACAAAAATATAGTCTATTTTTCAAAGACTAAAATATTTCCATTTTTATACATTGGTTTTGGAGTTGTATTATGTGTTGTGTCTTACATATTTGATGTATTGGCGTTTTTAAGTGCTTTACACACCTGTCGCCTAAGTTAAACCTGCCTGCTCGCAGCCAGCTACCATGGATTGAGCAAGGGAATCAGTTATTGAAACCTTTACTGAACCTTTTATTGTGTTTGTGGCCTTATTACCAGTGGAAGGTCCCTACTTATCACTACTAATAACTCACTTTCCAGCAATAACCCCCAGGATTTTCAAGGAATTCTATAAGCATTCCCTAGGCTGAAGCTTTTGTTCTACAGCTGGTAGTACTGTGCCCTCTTGGAGCAAAGACTTAGGGCCCTATTCCGATCTCGGCCGGTAGGGCACCGAATCGGATTCGGCTTTACCGGATCCGATTCGGAGACCTCGTTTCCGACCGATTCGTTCATGCATCCGCGCGAGCAAGTACGATGCGAGCGTACGCAAAATCGCTGACGGACTCGTTCGCGGGTCCGAACCGCTCCGACCGACGCGTACGGACAGGACGCGCACCACGCAATGGAGACGTTACCCGACCGAGCAAGTACGATGCGCGCCTCGAACAGTCCAACCGACTCGCGCCGACCGGCTCCAAAGAGCTTTCGGAGCTGGACTTCGGGGGTCCGTGTCGGACCCCCCTGCACGCGTAGCCGCGCGAGTCGCACACAGGGGGGACCCATGGGTCCCCCCTCAACATGCATGTACGGCGCGAGTCGCACCGACGCGTACCCGCTGTAGGGGGCGCCCTTGTTTGCGACGTACCCATTGAGTCAATGGGAGCCCGTGTACGCGTCATATGACCGGCTCCCATTGACTTCAATGGGAGTCCAACCGAATCGAGTCTGATAGCATATGGCTGCATCGTACTCGTTCGGTCGGGCTGCTAGAGTCCGGTTCGGTCGGAAATCTCTCCGGGTCCGGCTCGGTCGGAGAGATTTTCGGCCTGAATCGGAATTGGCCCCTATAGCTGCATTCCTTGTAGCCTAAAGTGGTTCAATGTGAGGTTTCATATTGTATTGACATCTTTTTGGAGTGAAAGGTGGTTATTGCATGTTTATGTATATTTTTAAAGGTGATGTGTCCTTTAGGGACTATGTCTGAAGCGCGCATTTTATGCAAACACCCTCTAGGGGTGAAGGGTTACAATTGCACTGGTTGTAATTATAAAGGTGAGATTTGTATTGCTGATTCATACAAACAGTTATGAGTACCCAAACCAGTAATGCATTGACATTTCCTCTTGCAAATGCATTATTTATTTATTTTTATTTTTTTTAGTTTTATATAGCGCTGGCTAGACCCGGAGGTATCAGAGTGCTTTACATAAGGAAACAGCATGTTACAAGTTACAAATCTTTCACATTAATTACAGCATGATTACGTAGTCAAGACAGGAGTTACTAGCGAGCAAGAAAATCAAGACCCAACAAAAGACCAAGGAGAGTTGGAGACCACAGGAAGGAGACAGCAGCGGAGAAACTGATGAGACAAATGTCCGAAGTCCGGCTGGGTAGGTGACGGCCGTAGCGGTGTGCCAGAGCCAATCTCCCATATAGCTGTCGGAGCAGCTCAACCGGGAATCGGCCATGTGATTCGTGCTCAGCCGGCTTAGTGTGAAGATCAGTTACTAGCGAACAAGAAAATCAAGACCCAAAAAGGACCAAGGAGAGTTGGGAGACCACAGGAAGGAGACAGCAGCGGAGAAACTGACGAGACAAATGTCCGAAGTCCGGCTGGGTAGGTGACGGCCATAGCGGTGTGCCAGAGCCAATCTCCCCTATAGCTGTCGGAGCAGCTCCACTGGGAATTGGCCATGTGATTCGTGCTCAGCCGGCTTAGTGTGAAGATCAGGAAGTGACCGGAGGTCATTGAGTCCAGAGACGGGCGAGTGTAGAAGATGAGGGTGGCAGGATAGGAAAGGGAATGAGGATAGGCTGCCATGTTATAGTCAGGTACGTTGCGTCAGATTGATCTCATGGGGGACAACATGGGGTCAGGCAAGAGATTCTGCCCCTGGTGTTCCATTCAGCCGGTCCCCACTCTCAGGTGGGCATCTGCATCTTTCCGTGGTTCTCAAAGCTGCAATGTTTTCCGTAGTGTGACAGGGCTATGGGCTGCTGAAGGCTCAAATGGAGCGCCCGCCGGGGAATAGGGGACGCCTCCCGCCGCTACTGTAGAGGGTCTGGCTGGTGAGAGGGTCCGGAGTTATCCCGAGGCATTATGTCCGTCATAGGCGCCATTTTGAAGTCAGGCAGCACCGATTCCAGTTTGAATCAGAGATCGGTGGAATATATACATTGCCCTGGCAATTCACGCCCGTTTTTGTGCCTGCCCCCCCCCCGGATAGCCGTTGCAATGCCTTCCTGGGTGGCCTGCATCTCTCCCCACGCTGTGCAGCATCGAGGGAAAAATGGCAGCCGCGTCTTCGCCTGTTTCGCACCGATGTCACTCACCGGGCCGTTGGGCACCACTGTCTTCACCCGATCCCCCGGGAGTAGGTCACATCAAGTCATGTGCTCTGCCGATTGGATACGTCCGCAGCAGCTCCCGCTAGAGGATATTTGCGGTGAAATAGGTCACCGGTCACAGACGCTTATTTAAATGATGAGACTGACAGCCACTTGTGGTCAAAGTTTGCATGCTTTATTGCAGTATTGCACACTCTCGGTCATGGTTGTATGCAATTATTACATTTATTCCTATAAAGAAATGCATAATTAAATAATGAGGTTGACAACCACTCGCTTTATTGCAAGCATTAAGTGCTCTTACTCAATTCAATTCAATTCAATATTTATTAAAGATTTGGATCTCCAATGAGGTCCATATAAAATATAGATAACATTATTACATAATAAATATAGTAAAATATAAGCTCAGTTCATTTCTTAGTCCATTGTAAAAGTTCAAAACCCTTCATAGCCAGTCCTAAGTTCTCCCTCACATGGTATAGATGAGAGTGTCCACAAGCAGATGGATGCAATTAATTGCCCCAATGAGTAAGATGTAAATAAAGGTTATCATCATTAAGACGGATAAGCAAATTACAATACCCTTAATAACTCCTCCACCAGAACAAATAGCTCAAGTTTGAATCCATACTGTACGATAGCAGCTTCATAATAGATCACATTTTAAATAACGGGCATCACGTAGCAGCTACAAGTTAAAACAGGAAAATATTCTAAAACAACTAACTTATTTGTATAAACAATCAATTTTCCTTCAACAGCAAAAACCTGAAAGCTAAATATATTCAAATTTTTGTAAAAAAAACGCATTTAAATAGCAGCAGTTACATGTGCGAATTTCTATAATGTTATTCAGCATTGTACAAAAACAGCTGCTTAAGACAATCACATTTTAGATAGCAGCAAGAGTTAGAAGCACAACATATCCCAGTTTTGTGCAAAGAGCAGGAGAATAGCAGTTATAACATGTGCAAAAAATACAATCTAAAAATAGTGCTAAAACTCCTTTAACCTTAAAGATACCCAGGCCCAAAACTTGAAAGCATGATTGAGGAGAGAACCATGTATCTAAAAAGAAAGCCTTCTTAAATAAGATATAATGAAGGTTAAAATATATTCATAAACTCCTTGAAAAAATTAAATAATTTTACACACACTGTTTTATTCTTTGGATAAAAAAGAAATTCACGGGCTGATGTTACATTTTTGTATGAACATTGGACAAAGCCAACAATTACGTAATGAAACCAATGCTGGGCAAACAAACAAGACATGATCCAGGCTCTGAGTGCCCAAATTACATAGGTTGCAATTGTTTCCATTTTTCGTGGCGTAGGACCAATTTGTTGTTAAGTCATTTAAAGGTAAAATATTCATGCGGCATAGAGTAAGCCAACGTCGAATACCATGTTCTAAGTTCCAATATAAGTATTTCCTGGGAAATTCTCAGTGTATTCGACATGGCTATTATCTTTAGCCTTTCTTTTGAACTACAAAATTTGACATCTCTATTGTAGCTAATCATACGATGTGTGGTTTTCAAAAAGTATTTAAATTCTAGAAGTGGGAGGGAAATCACTGACTTCCTGTGCACAGAAAACATTCAGTGCCAGAGAGAAGTCACGAGAAAAAGAATATTTACCTATAGTTCCTCCAAAAATGTCTTGACACATCAAACCTCTTAGTGTGCATGACTCACTATTCTTTAACTGATATCCCCAACGTAATATCCTGGCTAAACCTTGAGTAAAAGAGCTTATCAACCCAAATTCCAATCTAATAGCAGATATTGGGGCCAATGTGTTAAAATTACATAATTTGCGTAAAATTTGGCCTTCAATCTTAACTAGGAAACTCCAGTCCTTTACTGGGATAGATTCAATAGGATATAGCAAAGTAAGAGGGATGTTTTGCTTTACAAACAGTAAGCAGGTGTAAAAAGTGTCTTCGACCCATTGCACTATAAAAAATACGCTGGCCATTTGCATGTAATACCGCTTTACAAGAGCTATGTTCGATATGAGGCTTATTCTTTGTATTGCCCGTTATTACTTTCCCTAAATAGAGGAAAGAATCTATAAGCTCCAGCTTTTCAGGACCAAGTTTCCAATTAAAATTACGTAATTTTCTGCTTCTATTACATTTCATAATCAAAACTTTACTTTTAGAAACATTGATCTTCAAAAATGGTGCCATCTTATATTTCTGTAATGATATCAGCTTTTTATTCAGCCCATTGGGGGTTAGATCCATCACTGCTATATCACCTGCATACATAAGGCATGCAAAAGGACGGCCACCTATCTTCGGGGCATCAACCTTCTAAATGAAGGGCAATAATTAATGATAACAGGGGGGAAAGGCACTTCCATTTTATGTAATTTTTTCCACAGTAAGGGCCGGTCTACCTTATCAAAGGCTGTTGAAAAATCTATAAAGGCCACATATACATTTGACCTATGAAGAAGTGCTCTTACTCCAAGTTATGTTCAATCCTTGCATTTAAGGACAAGATAATGTTTACACATGTGAGTTGTTGTACTAGACCCCCCTTTTGGGAGGGGTAAGACTATTGAATGATTATGCAATTTGGGTATATTTGTAAATGCCTGCATAGTATTGAGTAGTGTGTGTATAATAAATGTACTTTTTGCTTTTTCGAAAGAAAAATCACAGACTGGACAATCATTTATTGAGGGTTATTATTCTGTATCTGTGAATGGTTATTACTAGCCCACACCACCTCCCTTGAGAAGGCCCTGGACTGCTCCGCTTCACTACCCTATGCAAATCAAGCAATACAGCATTGTTTGGTTACCAGTTGAGGTCAAATGTAGACCCATTACTTGTGCAGCTCACACAACTAATGACTCATTTTTTAACACGCCGCAACACCGACAACAGAGTAGGTCTGGTGATGGAGGGGAACTGCTGGAAGCACTGTAATACCTCAGGCAAGGCTGAAAGCCTTCTCCCGTCATAGATATAAATCAGGCAGGAGATACTCTTCATGCTTGACAGCCAGTTTGAATCCTCCATCACAGAGTACAGACCGCCAAGATATAAATCAGGCCCCAAGTCTCAAAGTAACATCTTCAACCGGATCAAACCTAGTTGCTGTATGCAACATGCACTCTTTTGTGGTTGGACTGAAATCGCGCCTTGGTCCCAGTCTACTGCAACCAGCTGACTGGCATTGGCGCTTGGTGTGTTTTGCACTATTTTTACCTAAATCCTCTAAAATTCTTATCTCCAAATCCCCTTACTGGATTTTCGTTGTTTTGGTGTCATTTTGCTCATTATATTAGTCACTATTTTCATAAATTGGATCAAGATGTTTTGGGTGTTGTGATTTTGGTGTTCTGGTTTGGTAGAACTGAATGCTCTCACAATTTCTCTAAGTTAATGTGTGTGCTCTGTGCCATAGCTACCAAGGTTTGACCGCAGGTTTAAATTCCTCAAACCATTTTTGGGACTTAACTAGATAATTACTTTATAACTTGTGGTGGACCTCAATCCTCACCAACTAATAAACCACTTCATCACACTATTCATTCCATATCTAGACACTGCAGACATGTAAATTAGTTTATTGTTGCCTCACATAGATGCTACAGTTGTTCTGTGAAGATCTGTTCAAGATACTCTTTGAAGGCTAACCCCAGTAGCTTCTCTGCTCATTACAATTTTAAAAGTAGCACTTTCGTTCATCAAAGCACACTTTCCCAAGACAGCTGAGAAGCTGCAGAAGCAAGAATGTTTTAGGGTCTAAGGAATTACCCGGCAAGTAGTCTGTTGTCCTAAAGTTTGTTAACGAACAACAAAGAGCAGAAACAGGCCTGTGTCTTAGAAAGCTAGCAGACAAGAAACATTTTCATAAAAACCCTCATTCTTATCAAATCCTGTTCATCAATGTACATCAACAGTGTCTGTCTATTTTTGCGCTGGATTTGAGACACATTTTGGGCCAGAGGAGCAACAGATTCTAATAAACAACAAAGCTTTAATGATGCACACCTGCCTACTTTGCCATCTAAAGCTTTGGGAGCCAGGTCCTAGGGGAGACACTATCTGATGCTGAGCGCCTTCAGCTGTGTAATAAAAGAGTGCCAGAAGAGGTGTTGTGAGTCACTGCTTATTCTACCATAGGTTTCTCCATTCTTCTGAAGCGAGTTGTGCTCTCCTCCACTGACTTTAGGCGCATCTCAGCCTCACGTGTGTGATTTTGTACCGTTATCTTTTGAAGGTGGTGCCTTTTTCCTGTGATTCTGCAGACTATGTAGCTTTTGAAAATGTAATATCAAAGGTGAGTACCCACTGATCAGAAATAAACACATGCCTAAATATTAAACTGATTCAGTTGTTTTTTAAGGACCAGAAAAAGATGGCTTATCTGTGCCCCATTTTATGGCACGTTTCCTTGCCCCTTAAAGTCACAGTTTTAGCTTTCTTGGCCAATATGCCGCTCCTATCTTTCCCTCATATATACTATTGGGTTAGGCAGATTTGTAATTTCGCAACTGATGCTTTGATTGTGAAATATGAATTTATTATGCAATGAATATGAACATAATCACCTGCTTGGGTAGAGAGATAATTTATCCTATGCAGCTGACTGTCATGAAATCTCTGCAAGGATTGCTCATCACTGGCCAAAGAGAAATGTTGCCAGTATAAGGTTGATGTTTTCTTTCAATTCACAAACCAGTGATGTGCAATTTGCAAACTGCCTGGCTTGCCAAATAGCAATGCGATCTCTGATTCTGCACGTGCACGTGCACAAATTGTTCATTCACAGGGGCATGCAAAATGATCAGCCTAATGGACATTAATTCGGAAGGTCGCTACTGGGTTTGGCTACTTATTGTAAATCTGATGCAGCATAAAAATCCATGGGTGCTGCCTGGAAACACCCACTGCAATGCCCATGGAACGCCTCCCAAGCACATAGTACGGTGACGTAGAGATTTGTGCTGAGTTGCTTTACTCAAGATTTATGAGGCCGCTCAAAGCCATGCAGGGAGGCTTTGCATGGCTTCATGAATCTGATTCAGAGCCTTGCGTCACGCATGCACCACTTTACGTGGTGCAAGGGTGAAGAAAGGCTCCCAGAAATAACCCCCTTGGTGTGCAGAAAAGAAAGCTAAGAGGCAGTGCTTAGAAGCAGGTACTTTTATGTCGCGTTATCAACAATCCTTATATCGGTGCTTTGATACATTGTGCCCAAATTAATATTTACAAAAATATAAGCCCACTGCATATAATAATAAAGCATCAACACCCAGCGACAATTTTAAGCAATATTTACGACACAAGATTTGAATCAGACAATATTTTTGTTAATAATATTCTGACATAAAACTGCCCTCTTCTCATTGGTCCGCTGTTCATCAGATCCACTGGTCACTACTCATTCATTGCTTTCCTGTATTACTACCTGTGGGGGTAAATATCCTATTCTATATAAAGTATTCGTTGTGAAGGACATCTAACCTGGGCTTCTATTGGAATTCTATAACGCATATTAGCAAGCCCATTATCGCCGTTTTAGAGGCAGTTTCCTGCCGCTAAAACGGCGATAATTTTATCGCCGGTCTTGCTAATATGCCCCATGCTTTTTGCGGTGTGCATTCCCCCAGCATGCATGGCAGCCTCAAACAGTAAGGGACACAGAGGAAAGGGAGGAAGGTTGTGAGATGCTACTCTAGTGGTAACCATGGACCTATAGTGGTAACCTTGGAAACTAGAAACTAATGAAATTCTCTGGTTAACCTTTTTACTTTTTTTCATCATGCATGCGACAGTTATATGTGCTCGATTACTCTGTTCTCCGTGCCAATATGCAATAACGTAATCAGTGTCTATTATCAGGAGGAAATAGAAACGCCACTGAAAATACAGGAGTCTCCATCAGTAGCACACGGATATCTTCCAAAAATATTGCAGCCTGACCTTTTTGCTCACTTTCCAGAAGATCCGCCTTGCCCCTTCCTCACAGATAATACTGTCCTGAAACTCTGCTCTCAACATCAATAGGACTCTGTACACTTATCATATGCTGTGATTGTGTTGAATTTCTATTCAGTTTTTTTGTCACTGTTTGTGTTGTTAGCATGTTTTCTTCTAACATAATATTTTTCCTGTTGCAATAGTTTGCCCTGATGTGAAGTTGGGTCTTTCTATGTGATTTGTGTTTCCAACATTGCCATCCAGGAAGACTGCTGGGCACAGTTTGACCCACTAGAGACGGGTAGGACTCACATCACTGCAGCCTAATGTGCTGCCACTTGACAACCCTCCTGAAGGAAGAAACTACACTTATATAGCAACCTGCCTCTGATATGCCACTACCAGAACGGCAAAGGACATTAAATAGAGCGTGAAAAATCTATGCTTTCAATAGGCTTCTGTCTGAGCATGTAAAGATCCTTTCCCCTTGAAGCATTTCCGGAAGTGAGTTCCAAGCTTTGAGACTGGCACCTAAAAATGATTATCACCCCTTACTGGGTAGTACAAAGGTGGATACTGGGATGGCTTAAAATGGCATACGAGCTGATTCATCTGAAGACTTTAACATGGGATCTTTTGTAAATGTAATGGTAGTAAAATTGGGCTGAGATTCCATGCACATGTGAGTGTTATCTTGACGACCTACAACTTCGCATAGATGCCTTGTGGCCATTTTAGCTCTTTAGACATGTGGAAAGAAGATGGAAGTGTGTAGTATGTGCATTCTACAGGTGCACACACCATTGTAGGGAGCAATGATGAAATGCTCACAGGTGCCTTGAAGGACAACTTGGAATTCTCTTGGAATCCTTGTGATTTTACTCAGTTTGGGAGAGAGGTGGAGAAGCCCTACTCTGGGTTCGGAGAGTCGAGGTGGATCTGGGCATGAAAGTAGCATCCAACCAACTATAAGGACAACCTCATTCTGGGTGAGGAAACTTAGCGGAGACATGAGGAAAGACACATCAATTCAGAGGCCGAGTTCAGCCACTGGATGTCACGGTGATTGGAGAGTATTTGATTAGAGAGTATGGCTCCTGGAATTTAATATAAAGGTAAAACATCATTTCTACCAGATTCGCACTCTGGGAAATGACGCCTAGAATGGGAGAGGGAGATTGTTGAGAGTGGACCTGGCTTCATGCAAAGGGGCGATTCTAAGAGCACTGTCCCAATCAGGTGCATCCCGATCAGAACCCTGAATGGTGCATTTGTAGCAGTTGGTGATGGCTATTGTGGTTCTGTAGTTTGGTGGTCACAGCTCCATGAAAGATTTTGCCAATAAAGGGTGCGTGGGCAAAGTGTGTAGCAGAAGTTTGTTCAGGTTAAAATTAATCTTATACAGGCAAGAGATTATTTTACCATGGTTGGAGTTTGACTCTACAAATAGAGAAATTGAAAATACTGGGTTAGTATGTCTGCCTGGAGCAAGCAATTTGCCTAGAAGGAGTGCATGGAATTGTCATCACAAGAGTGGTCTTTCAGGATCTGGATGATACTGCTTTCAAGGTGCATGGAGAGAGATGATTTAAAGCTGAGCCAGCTTATATTGAAGAGAAGAAGAACACAGGTTCAACTGAAAAAAAACAAGCTGAATTTGGGTTTCCTGGCTGGTTGAAACAAGTTTTTATTCTAAGATAAAGGGGTTGATTTGAATTTCAATCCACAAATTTCAGCAATCCGCATCGACATGCCATAGACAGGTGTCTATGTTGTTTCTTGTATAATGCTGTATAACAGTTATAGTCTGTCTCAATATTGTAGTGTGTGTTTTTCAATAAAATTAACACCCTGTCAAATCTCATGGGAATTCATTAAACAGCACCAAAGCACATGATATTGTTTGTACCTCCTCTAAACTTTGCCCCTCCTTTTTTGATCAGGGAAAAACTTGCCATACTCACAGATTTCATAGGGATTCATTAAATGATACCACAGTTATTACTATTGTGATATGTTGCCCCCTTTTTATTAACAGTGCCCCCTTAATCAATCTTCACAAACTCAAAAATCAAAGAGTAATCTAAACATGTTAAGAATCTGCCAAATTTCGTTATAGACAAACAAAACAAATAATTTATATCTGTCAAGATTTCTGTATCTTTTTAGGTTTGATAGACAGAATGGCTAAAATTGAGGCCTATAGAACATATGTTTCTAACGTTAGTTTCTTGAAAACTAATGAATTGATTTAGACCAAACTAAGGGCACTTCAATCAGTTAAGTTTTAATTTCATGCCATATTTGGTGTACTTCCATTCAGATATTTTTCTATATAGGAGACCAAACCCAGTCCCAGTATCTAACCAGCAATCTATCACAGTCGGCCTCAACTTTTGGCTTTACTCCAGTCTAGCGCGACCAGTTGACCGCGGCTGGTGCTTTGCACTTCTTGGTGCTGTTTTTGTTTAACACTTTGAAAATTCATATCTATGGTTCCCCTTATTGGATTTTTGTCATTTTGTTTATTAAACTTTTCTCTATTTGTTAAACTGGAGTGGGATTTTTATTGTGTTGTGTTTTAGACTTTTTAACGGTTTTAGTACTCCTAAATGGTTGACACATTTTCTTAAGTTAAGCCTGTTGTGTGCTTGTTGCCTTAGTTACAAGGGGTTAAGCTAAGGTTTAAATTACTGAAACCCAATCCACTTTCTCAGCGACCCTTTTCGCTCACTTTCTTCACCCTATTTACAACTACAGTCCTCTGACAAATACACCTATATGATTTGAGATTAGTGCAGATATAGACTATACCAGGGCTCTAGGGGAATACAACATGAGGGCATAAAGACCTCTGTATTTAGCAATATTGATAACATACGCATTGCCTTCATGAACATTCATAAAAACTCTCAAAAAGAGAGTTGGCGGTCATATTTATCAACAACACATGCAGTGCAATGCATTGCAGAAAGTTACCTTGCTGAGCTGTGTGACAGTGAAAGCCTGGAATGTGCCATATTTAATAATATCTGGTGCATTCCTACCTTTTCCCAGCACTAGAGCTCAATGTGCTGGCTAGTGCCAATGCAGGCACAGATAGTGCAAGGGTGCCTGTGTTGTAAGCAGGATTATTTTTGTGCAGGAAGGACACCTTCCTGCACAAAACAAACCCCTGAGGTATTTTCCTCAATGCAGCACACATAGAAAGCGAAAAAACGAGGAGTAATAAAGATATTTCTCCTCATTACGCCTCCACTGAGGATTCGTAGCAGTATTGATGCTTTCTCAGGTCTACCACTTATGGTAAATCTGGGTTTGCACCAAAATTCACAGGTGTTTCGTGGGAACACCCATGCACCACCCATGGAATGCCGTCCTGGAGCAGAGAAACACAGCGTAGCAATTTGCTCTCTGTTACTCAAGATTTATAAAGTCATTCAGGGCCACGAAAGATGGCATTGAATGGCTTGATAAATCACACTTAAGAGTTGCGTCACTTTTGCGCCCCGTTGCATTGGGCAAAAGCAATGCCATCCTTTGATAAATATGCCCCTAAGACTTTAAAAAAAACTAGGATGCTCATTCAGTGATTTTCCACTGTAGCAACCATAATTACAATCGGGGACTTCAACTCCCATTGTGCTAATAATATTGATATGACGCACATTCATACACACATGGTATAAAAAATCAGAGAGTCAAAAGATGCTCTCTGAGCCCTTGCCAGCATCCCCTCACTGAATATGAGACACACTCACAAAGGTGACCCAGTGGTATTAAAGGTAAACTCTTCTCTCTTCTGCCCAGCCTGATTTAGTCAGGTACATCCCTTTCTGCTTTTGATACCACCTGTTTCAATGTATTGTTTTTTTTAATAGGATTTGTAGCCATGAGTAGCACAGCTGCCATGCACTGTGTACCTCCAGGAGCAGGATACCAGGACTGCAAATCGAGCACTATTATCCATAATTAACCATAGACTGATAATCTCATACAGAGATGCAAAATATAAAATGACTAATGGTAGATACTTAATAATATGCATATGCACTCACTCTACACCTTTGATCCCCCTTTTCCTAGTAGCCGGGGTCTGTGACCTCAGCAGCAAGTTGAGATAAATGTACCCTACTGCTCAGTCTTAGTGTTTTCTTCCCTCCAATGTTTTGCCTGTCTCCCTTCATTTTTGCTAAAAGTCGTTCTTGTTGGTACTCTGTGCACTTTACCACTGCTAACCAGTGCTAACATGCTTGTGCTCACTCCCCTAAACATGGTAAGAATGGTTTACAATGGAATGGCATACTTAATTGACATAAACATCACTTTTAGAGTGGTATACCATAAAGCCAGGGCCTGTAAATTAAATGCTACTAGTGGACCTGCAGCGCTTATGTTGCCAACCACTTAAGTAGCACCTTAAAACATGTACCAAGCCTGCTATTGCAGCCTGGGTGCAATTTAAAACTGATAATTTGACTTGGCAATATAACCTCCTTGCCAAGCCTTAAACTTCCCTTTTATTGCAAATACGTCACCACTAAGGTAGGCCCTAGGTATACCATAGGGCATGGTGCATTCTAAGTTTTACATGTCCTGGTAGTGAAAAACTCCTACATTTGTTTTTCTTCTCTGAGGCCTACCTGTCTCATAGGATAGCATTGGGTGGCTTTATTACATATAATGAGAGTTAACTTCTGATTGGAATAGTTACGCATTAAGAAGTGATAATTAAAAGTCCACTTTAATGGTAAAGTTTGATTTTAAGCTGCAATTTTGAAAATTCTACTTTTAGAAACTTGGCATGTTCCTGCACTCTGCCATTTGGTGTCTGCAGCCTGTCCTAAGTGACATGAATGGGTGTAGTTGGCAGGTAGACTTTGTTAATTCCTCCTAGACAGTCACACAATAGAGGGATTGGGTGTGCCTGAATGGGCCACCTGCTGGCAGGATGGGGGGATGGAACAGCACACAGCCCCACTAGCAACTGAATAGGCTGTGCTCTGCCTTCACACAAAGGGCTTGTCACCACCATATTGTCTCTGCAACCAGCTTGGTGCCAGGGCAGGGGAGTCAGGAAATACCAAGCCCTTCAAAGAGAAACCTCTCGCAAGTTCTCCTATTTTAAAGAAGGCACCAGGTATAAAACTAGGACCCTCAGACCCACTCTTCAGTTCACAATCTGGACCTGTGGAAGGACTCTCAGAAGATTGTTGATGCTTTGGCCTACTGTGTACTCCACAATACTGTTTTGCTACACCTGGAAGGACTGTTTTGCTGCCTGAAGCCTTCCTTGAACCCTCAGAGGTCTGCCCTGTTGCGTGAGACCTGCTCCTCCACTTGAACCCAAGACTAACAGAGTGACTCCAAGGGCTGGTTTTCTGGCCTTCTATTCAGAGCCAGAGGGACATAACACACTCCCACCATTTTGAACCTGCACCTGGAACTTGTCTCAGTGAGTCTAACCCCCCAAGTGGTGCCTCTACAGTCCTAGACCCTTGGTTGTGATGCTAAAGGTGTCCAAACAGCCAAAATCCCAAACTTGGGACTTAGAAAATAGAAAACTATTCTGAGAACTGAGGGAAGTCCAGGACGAAACAGCTATTCCGTCTGTCCAAGGTGCATCACCGGTCGGCCTGACTTTGCATCTGCTGCCGCTACCTTCTTCTCCACAGCAGCAAATCTTGTTGAGCAGCCCTTTGCCAAAGGGGTATCCAGCCTCCTGGAACTCTCTTCGGCTACAGCCTCCTGCCCTGTCCAGGTGGAGATTTTCGACTTCCAAAAAAGTGAGTAAGGGCCTGATTTAGATCTTGGCAGAATAGATCCCGTTGTCGCTTTTGCACCCGCCTTCCCAGCCACCGACTTGGTGGTCCACCTGCCCTATTTAAATGTTGGCTATTGCTTAGATGAAAGATATCTGTGGTCCCACCGTTACTGCCAGGAAGTCTCGACTGCACTGACGGCGCGATAGGCATAAATGGCTGCCGGAGCGATGCCTGCCTGTTTCTCCTCCGGGCCAATAATGATGTGCCTTCCTGCCAACGTGACTGTGGCGGTCAAACTTTCACACCTGAGGTGGTGGGATGGAAGGGATATAACGCTGAAACTCACCTTTTCTGCCAAGTCCTGTCGCTTCTGATGCTGCCTGATGATGAACGAAACCAACACCATTGTGGACGGACAACAGTAAGCTACACCCTTACCTGTTACACATTCACTTGTCTTTCAACATTTGCACAGGACTTGTGTATTTAGAAATTGCTCATACACGCAATAGGGTATGAATATGCTATGCATATGTCTGTAACGTTGATGTCTTAGAAATTCAAAGAAGCACACCTACATCAAAACATTGTACGTATGAATTTGGTTATAGCTGCCTTCCCAAAAACAAACACTTGCCCAAAAATAGGATATCAAATTTACAATCTAAAAGTCACAATACAGAAAAGTTGAAAATTCAAACATTAAAAAAATATGCAACACACATCAAAGTGATAAATGCAATGTTACATGATGTAGAAATTGCACTAGACAAAGTGTTACCTTTACTTTTGAATTCAACAGTCAAATGAATGTCTGCAACAAATTAGTAGTAATCAACATATACATACATGTAACATTTCCCCTTGTCTAGTGCAAGTCCTCTGATGTATCTAATATCAATGGTCACCATTGAAAATTAAAGGTGTCATGCATATCTGCTCATACTGATCAGTAATCAAGGTGAAACAAACACAACTGTAGTGACAGATCCCAAACTATTTTGTTCCATCATATAGCTGGAGCAAGTGCCCATTACTATGATGAATGCCTGCATCTAAATACAAATGACTATCACATACAATGTTAAGCAGTGTATGCACTTCGAAAAGTAGACATTAAACAAATCATTTGTACCACCTGCCATCATGAGAAAGACAAATAAGTACTTCACATTTTACTCGGAAACATTGCTAGGAATAAAAGAATTGCTGTGGAAAGATATTTACCAGGACAACCTTGGTGAAATGAAAAATAAGTATTTATTCAATTCAATATCTTTATTCGGTCTAATTAGAGATAGACCATAAAAGTACACAAAATATAATACATATCCATGATCTTTTGAGAGTTTAAAAATAAATTTACATTAGATTAAAAACAAATAAAAATGTATATGCATTAATGTACTTTGAGACTCCATATTTCATTGTATGACCAAGTTTATAAAAGAACGAGAAGTGCGATTCGCAATCAACATTTAAGGCATCAATACACTCATATCACAGTTGGCCAAGGCTAAAGAGAGTAAGGGAAAAAGAAGGAGAACAAAAACCTCAAATAGGGTCCGCTATGTGCTCCTACTAACTTAGGAGTTAAAAGGGGCACCTCAGCCTAACTCCACCTGTCAAAGGCATGTGCAGTACGAGTCATGACTGTCTAAACGTGGGCGAATAAGCAAAAAGAGAAAGGAGCTGACACAGAATATTGCTCTCTACCCAAGGGGAAAAAGTATATTGGTGTCTACCTAATAACCCATGACATGCATATAGTTGAGGAAGTTAGCCTATCATAGTTTTTCTACCCCAAATGGCTGCTTTAAAAAAGCGCAGACATGGTAGAAAACTTCAGGTGCACTTAAAAATTGTAAGTGGAGCAAAGCTACTCTACACCATCGGAATCCTAACTTGCATAACAAGGGCTTCAGAAAGTGCTTACGTGCTAAACTGGGCAATTTGCAAAAAAAACATGAAAAGCAAAAGTGATTGTGCAGATTGATTGTCACAGGGGCAAGTGGATACTATGTTTCCTTCTAGGTCAAAAGAGTTTTTAAAACAGGGACCAATATATTTGACCAGCCCTAAAGCGGAAGAGGAGTGATCACTCCTGTCTTGTAAGATCTAAAGATAAATACATAGCGGGTTCACCTTTGAATAAAGATCTGCAATAATTCGAAACTGAGGGTTTTGCTAACTTATTTTTCATTCTTGTGTCTGCGCAGTGCTCCATGAATGATGCTTTCATCTTTGCCTTAGCAGTTTTAGAAATACTGCTAGTTTTGATAAACCAAAAGGATAAACCCAGGGTTCCTAGAGTGTCCCGTATATAACTTAGCCATGGAATAGATACAATGTTAAGCAGTGTATGCACTTCAAACAGTAGACATTAAACAAGTCAGTTGTACCACCTGCCATCACAAAAAAGAAAATAAGTACTTCATATTTTACTAAGAAACATTGCTAGGAATAAAACAATTGCTGAGGAAAAATATTACCAGCACAAACTTGTTGAAATGAAAAATAGGTATTTATTCATTCCAAAGATTCTCTAATAAATTAGAGCAATCCAAATGGCAGTCCATTCCTGGTTCCAAATGTTCTGGCGACTCTTGTGCAATGGCACTCAGCTACATAACTGCCAGAGGCAACCTCCTCATGAAGGGGCATCCTGTGGGCAGAGCAGATACTTTCAAGACCTTACATGGGAGGTGTCTCCTTGGTTTTGGGAGGGGGGTCCCTAGGTTTGGAATGGGTGTCCTTGGGTTTGGAAGGGGTGCTTCTGGGTTTGGGAGGGGTGCCCTTCGGTTTTGGAGTGGTGTCCTTGGGTTTGGGATGGGGTGCCTTTGAGTTTGGGAGGGAATGGGTATGTTTTTTGAAGGGGTGCTTTTGAGTTTCTTAGGGGTTGGTTGGGATTTTGAAGAGGTGGATGCCCATTTTGCAGGGGTGGACTTGTATGTGGAAGGGGTGGCTTGGGGTGTGGGAGGTGTTAGGGCAAGGGAAAAACTCAGATCCTTAATGGGAAATTTGGTAGGCTGTTGGAAGAGGGAGTGGGGTTTGGGAGGTAGGGGGAGTGGCAATATCTGATGTGCATGTGTGTGTTGAGGTTGCAGGTGCCTGTCGGTCTGATGTATGTTGTGCTTGTGTCATGAGCGCGGAACGATCGAGCGCTTGATAAACAAACATGTCAGGTTTACGCTTTGCTTCCTACCTCGCACGCTCGTAGAAGCAATCCGGTGTCGCCGCGGTGGAGGCCATGAACCCGGAAGCGATTGCGGAAACTAACAAAGAACTACATGTCCCACGAGCCTCAGATGAGCCGAAGCGCAACGTGGGGGCGGAGCTGCCTAATTAATGGAGGCCGGCCCACATACCGCTGTCGGAAATTCGGAAATTGTCACTGGAAGTCCGGATCCCGATGCCGAAGCCCCTCCGGTAGTGTAAGGGTGCCAATGCTCCACTCGTTTTATGTGCCCTGAACAACAAGGGAATCCCTGCTCACTCCTCAACCGTTGTCGAGGTGAGCATTGTCTTTCCTCTGTTGGCGAGCTTCGCTGCAGAAAGCTCATGCGGAGGGAAAGACCCAACACTTGCCTCCTTTGCTTTCTCCTCACCTAAGGGAGTCAGGTCTCTCCTTCGTTGGCGAGTTCAATCACCATGAGCTCATGCGGAGGGAGAGACATTAACCTTTGATCATTCGAGTGCAGAGGGGGTACCTCCTCCTAGTAGTCACTCAAACAGTCACTAATTGCTGGGAGCAGTGTCAGGGTTGAGTCCTACTGCATGCAATACCGAGACACTTGGAAACATTTCATGTACAGGTTCCACAGACCAAAGGAGGTCCCCATACATGATCTGATTTGTTTTTGTCATTTTCTTCAGCATCCGCTGTACTAGTGATATATGCTTTGCATGCACCTGCACATACTGATCAAGACCTGTCTTTGTAGCCCTTAACAGGGGTGATTGATGGAGTGAGATTGTTTTACACTGCACCCCTGTGACGTTAAGAGGATACAAACAAGGGTAGGTTCTTGGTGTTGAACATAACTCCTATAACTATGCTCACTAGAAAGGAGAGTTAGTGAATGTTGTATGTGTCTTTTTTTCAACACAGCGGTCTGCTAAGGATATTTCTCTATGTGTGCATCAATGGAACCACAGACTGAATGTGGAAACAAATGGCTGCTCCGTTATTTTTCTTTACATGTATAAAGTATTCTGGGCATGTCATATCAGTGTACACCTGTATAGTACCAATCTACGAAAGGAACGAACTGTAGTGTTTATAAGTTTTCCTTGTGTCATTTCAGGTCTCCCTCCCCGCAGGTTCCCTTCCTATCCTTGCCTCACTTGAGCATCTCACTGTTCTGTGCTATTACAGCAACTCAAACTTGGGACTATCAATGGGTGGACCATTCTGAGCATCAAACCGATACAGAGGATTTAACAGCCTGTTTGTTTGGGTGTGTCTTATGTTATAGGTGTCTGTTTTTCTGATTATGAGTGTCTGTGTTTCTTGGGTGTGTATTCTAAGGAACTTGTGTCTGTGCATGTGTGTGCAGTGGAGAGGCTGGGTGTGGTAATGGTGCATGTTGAGGGTGCCACACATGTGTGTGTGTGTGCTGTCTGTCAGTGTGCTGGTGATGGGCATGGTGCATGTGTGTGTGGTGGTGGGTGTGCTGTCTGTTCATGTGCTATCTGTGATTGTGGTGCATGTGTGTCTTGTAATGGGTGTGCTGTCTGTATGTTTGGATGAGCTCTTGAGTTTTTTGGGCGGTGATTCTGTTTGTGTGTGTGTCTGTTAGAGTGGGTGCATGAAAAGGTGTTTTTGTGCTTTGGACAGGATTTATAATAGAGAATTGGGATGGGCATGGCGGAGGGGCGGGAGGTGGGGCAGAATGTTGGGTTGGCTGGGACGCTGCAGTGAATGAGGAGGCCAGAACTTGAAATGACAGATATACCACTGTAAATGCCTCCCAGGCAAGCTACCATTTTTTGCATATGGCAGCTAAGCATCTGGATGGCATTCAGCAGGGCAGTCCGTTCCATAGCGGTTCTCCAGAGGAGGTCAATAGCCTCCTCATTCAGCATAACCAATGCGACAGGGGGAGGTGGGCAGGTGCTTGCAGCAAGGGAGATCCCAGGCCTTTTAGCAGACCTGGGTAGGCCAACTGGGGTGATCAATAGGGAGGGAGGAGATGTTAATCTGGGTGGTGGACAAGGATGCAGATGTAACTTGATCGGTAGGGTTAGGGACTGCTCACTGGAGGAGGCCTCCGAAGAATATGTAGAATCACTGGTGGACTCTGTTGCACTCTTCTCACACTCCAGGCCACTGTGTCCCTCAGTGTCGGTACCGGAACCACTGTGGCCAGATGCTTCCCCACCTACGTTAGCACCTTCTCCTTCACCTGCCATGGATGATGCTGAAATAACATATGCAATGCTGTTATTGTATCTGTGTAAACAGAACAGATCATTAACTTTGACCACAAAACAGTTACCAAGTTGTCAGATTTCAAGTGTAATTAATTGTTTATTCGTCAATTAAAACTATAAACCTTGACAAAGCAACATACAAAACAAAACATATAAATAGAAAATCTAAAATGATTATTGGTAGTAAGCAAATGTTAATTCTCATTTGGGGAGCAGCCATACGAAGTTTGCTGTGCATACAGTGGACAGTTTATGAATAAAGTGCAAATATGCAAAAGATTAAAAAGCTGGGGAAGCCTATGCAGTATGCAATTGAATGCAAAAAGTGCCAATTTTTGGCCAAAGGGAGCAGAAGCCATGATATAAATACTTGTACATAACTTACGGGCTAGGAGATTGCAGAGAATATGGCCCCTAGCACTCTGCTATAGCATAGGTGCATTATGCAAATGTGCAAATTTGTGCTAAAGGTGCAAAACAGCCAAAGGACAGACAAAAATTGTGTTCTTTTGGTACTCAGCCTGACGGGATAGGAAGCAACTAGTGTTCATTGTACCTAGCAGCCCGCCATTGCATAATACACCAAGCGGTTCTTGTCGGGTCTTCTTCACCGATCCCCCAACTCCACAGGCGTTCCAGCTTGTACCTTGACCAAGGTTTTTAAAATGTCCAAGAACTGAACCAGTCTAATGTTCAGTGTTAAATTCCTTGGGTCCAGTGACTCCAACAGAGGGAATTTACAGGTCTTGACACTTATGTTGTTAAAGTCTCTTCTCAACAAACCTCTTCGCTGTGTAGCCTTGGCAAGACAGATACAAATGGCGTGCTGCAGGATCTCATCCACCTGGTGACATAGGCGGTAGTTATTGTGTCCTCCTTGGCCATCTTCCCTCCCTTTTGGAAGGAAATATAACATGCGATAATCAACGAGTCTTAGTGTCAATAGGCTCAGTTGTATCTTCCAATAGTATATTGCTTCCAGAAGGGGGATTCTCTTAGGGTAGCATAGGATTTCAGGACTAGCCACCCATGTGACCACTTGGACATCTCTTGTTTATCAGTCACCCTTCTTTACAGTTTTATCAATGCATTTAGTGCTTTCCTGAATGCTTGACCAGATATTCTTGCATTCCATAAGTCACCCAGTTCGAGCCTCCCAATGCTACTCTCAAGATATTTTTTGTATTCACCATTCCCCCCTTGAAGATTAATTTCGGACCAGGTTCGGTGGGCCAGTATGCCATCTGCCACAGATCATAGTGTGTGGCAGAAATTAATGAAGGTCTAGCAAGTGTCTGTTTAGTTATTGAAGACTCCAACCTGATCTGGGCAGGCGAAGCTGATCTGTGTAACCGGAAGGTTTGTTTATAAGATTTTATAAAAATTTTGTCAAGAGGACTGGCCTCAGCACCTAACATTATTTTCGATCCATATGCAAGAGTTGGTAACAATTTTGCCTTTATTACCATTACCAGCGGTTTCAAATTGTGCCCTCGAAAGGATCTTTCCAGCACTTTAGGCATAAGTGAGTGCCTGCGCCTTCCCCCTAATCACCTCTCTTTGGGGTGTAAATGAACCTCTTGCATCTATTTTGACTCCTAGATACACAAAAGTTGGTGCTTCTTCAATTATATTTCCGCAAAGATACCACTTGTGCTTGTTTAAAATGCAGCGATTGAATGTAATCACTATTGTTTTATTATGGTATACTTCCACTTCGTTCTTATCTGCATATGAGCCAAGGCAATTGAGTAGTCTCTGTAGGCCTATTCTTGTGTTGCTGAGAAGTAGCAAAACATCGGCATACAGGATGCTTGACAGGGCGTGGGATATCTGCCTGTCCAATTCTTTTAAGAGCTCTGCAATTTATAAATTAAATAAAAAGGGGTGTTAGGGCACAGCCTTGTTTTTAGCCAGTTGAGATTTTGTCTACCCTTGACAGGTGGGTACAATCTCTGATCTTCATCTGACCCATGTGACTGAATATAGAAGCCTAATTGCTCGAAGTATATTGGGCGGAATTCCCCATTGTCCCATAGCCTGCTACGCGGAACACAGTCGAAAGCTGCCTTGAAGTCAATGAAGCACATATAGAGGGGCCTGCCTGTGCATTTTACTCTACTAAGTATCAGGCCCACAGCCGTAAGGTTGGTTGAAGTCCCTTGACTCCTTGTAAATCTGGTTTGAATGGGACTCTCCCATATTCTAATGCCCATGTCTCCAGATCATGCAGCAGTAAGGTGGAGAAGAATTTAAGGTCCACATCCAAAAGTGCAATTAGATGGTAGTCCTTAGGCAAGGACGCCAGGCCCCCTTTATGAATAGGGTGAATTATTGACCCTTTCCAGCTTTCGGGGATGACTCCATTTGCCAACGTATCCGGGTCAATCCTTTGATGTTGGGTGCCATCTACAGAGAGGGTGCGCTGAGGCCCTAGGCACACCTGTCCTACCAGTACTGCTGATGCTGCATCGCCTTGTCCCATTTCCTCAAGGCCACACTCAGCGATCAACTGTGTGGTCGCAGTTTTTTTTTTAGATCAAAATTGTTGGTGACAAGGGGGTGTGGGTGAACATGTCCCCTTTAGTTTCCTTCCTCCCAGCTCTCTTCACATGCTGATTCTCGCTTGATGGGTTTAATGGGGCCTGCCATATTGGTTGCTTAGCTTCTGAAAGAAGTCTGTTATCTTTGATGTTTTACGCTGGTCCAGTGGCTTCTTGCTCTCCTCCCTGGGTTTATGCATTTCCAGAGTACCACTGCTCTGTGGGCTATCTGATATAACTAGAATGGTCTGTGAGTCTGGACTACTGTTGTCAGGGAGGAGTCTCCTTAATATTGTACTTGATGTTGTGGTTTTAAGCCTTCTATTTGCAGCCACACCTTCCGGATGACGGCTCCCGCTTTCTTTTGTTGACAACCTGTGCCTTTCATCGTAACCTGCCAGATCTTATTCTTATGCAGATTAGGGGTTGTTAGGACAGACGGCATGTTTTGCAGAGATCTTACTTTGAGACTTGGCGCTATCCTATTGATTTAAAATTGAGTGCACAAGCATGCCGGTGGTGCTGCCACATCATTCCTGTTTGTCTTGCTTAACTCCATACCTACTCTTTTGTACTCCTTGTACTGTTAGATGAACTGTAAGATGCACTGTTAGATGATTCTGGCTTGGGGTAGAACACTATATGCCACAATGTGTCGTAGTCCATATAATGATTGGGGGCATGAGCACACTAGTAGCACCGCCACACCCATCTGGAGTCTTCCTGGATGTTTCTCCCTCTACTCCCTAAAAATCAATCACTCACAGTTCATAATTGGCCCGGGGGTACCCTGATCACAAACTGCACCCAGTCCTAGCCGGGTCACTTCCATGAATACAGGGCCCCACTCACCAGCTGCACAACTAAACGCAACCCTCCTCTGCCCTCAATGTCTTAAAGTGTGTTCCTCTGGCCGTAATAATTGTAGTCACAGGTGTGGAACAGGGCAACTGGTGCAGAGCCTCTTGCAGCTCCTTTTGGTGGCTGTCAACCAACTTCCTGATACTGGATACCAGGAGCAGAAAGCCAGAAGCGAAAGGCTAGAGCCGGCTGGGTGACCAGTATGTGAGCAGTACATGGGGAGGGTGGGAGGGGGCTCACTGCTGCCTGCTGACACTCCTCAACCTCCTCTACCTCTCCCCTTCCCCTTCCCCTTTTCTCACCTCCTCTCAGACACTGGTGCATTTAGGTGCCTCCTCCACTCAGGCTTGAACTCTGGTCAAGCCTTCCCAGTCCTCCAGTGCCAATCCGGGCCTGGGGGCAGGCAGGGTAGAGGCAACAGCCCGCAGGGGAGGTCAAAAGCTGTGACGCTGGGGGAAAAGATTTTCACGCCACGGGCGCCGGCTAAGCGCGGTTAGTTGTTTGGTGTCTTCTCCTCCTCTCTGGCTCTGTACCAGTTCAGCCACCTGACCAAGAGGCAGGTAGGGTGGAGACATGACCAGCGAGGCAGCCAGCAGCTGGGATGCTGGAACGCAGAGGAAGACAATGTTTTGAGTTGAGTGCTGCAACGCCTTGCTTTACCTCTACACACCCTCTGACCTAACTCTCCACGTTTCGACGCAGCATAACACACTCACAAGCTAAGAAGCCGGGAAATATTTCACCGGCTTCAATCCTCTCATACTTTGGTTCTACATTAGCATAAACACATGCATGTTCAGAAGACACTTGTTTAGACTTATGTCATTCCCCAGGATAGCTGCTGTATCATGTATGATGTTTTCTCATCCATTGTTATGTTTCTTCAGGAACTGTTTCACAGCTCTGAGTGGTTGGCCTTTGTTGTACAGATTAGTAAACCGATGTCACCAAAATGGATATACACCAACTATACCTTTGTACTTTGTGTTCACCAGGTCCTAAAATCTGCATACTTATCATCATTGATAATTTAAATATGACTCAAGGTCTGTCAAAAAATACTGCAATGTTGTACCAATATTTGGACATTTGATGATGGTAACACTCACCTCAAGTCAATAAAATATATGTCAGGTGTCAAAATGTATACATGAATTCTGCACTGAAGTAGCTTAGCAATGTATCACATACTATCGACATACCTATGCCTTTGAAGACAGTCCGAAACTAATATTTATAGGGATTGACAAATGACTACTGCAACATAATGGAATACATGGCCCTTGAAGCATTTCGAATGTATTTCAGTACAGAGCAAAGACATCTTCAGATTTGACTCCTAAATATCTATAGTTATTTGAACCGTGTTGCATAGTTGTGAAATGGTTTTACTAAATATGCGGTCATTCACTGTAATTAAAACAAGGTAGAACATTACACTAATCATTACATACAATGATTCATATATGACAATTAGTTCACAGATTGAAATGTGATTCACAATATGCAACATAGTGCCAGGGCCGGCTCTAGGGCAGTACGACCAGTGCCACCACACCGGGCGCTGACTTTGTGTGGGGACGCTGTGTTTCCACATATATTAAAGCACCTACTGCTGCGTTCCTGCCTTCAGCAATTTTAGGCAACAATAAAAATGTCACGATAACTACAGCCATTAATGTTCTTCCTGCAGAGAGATTGGAGTTCTGTCTAGAGGAAGGTTTGACTTGTCATAAGGTAGCACAGAGGGTTAATATGCCCGCTACAAAGAATATGTACCGTACAGATCACAAAGTGCATATAATATAATTAAGTCAGTCGGTTACTTTTTTGGTAAGAGAGATCCTTTTGTTACTCGCAGTTGATAAATTAAAATCTTAATATAGAACAGTGATCTATTAACTGTCATGAAAGAGCTGCATGTAAACTGCAAGGTATAGATTAGAGCGTTAGGTTTTGTTCCCCAGTTTTTCATTATCCTAATGTTGCAAAAAGCGTTTATTTGGGTAGAAATGAGTTCTTATTATTAAAGAGACGCCCCAATCATGGTGTTACATTTTAAATTCTGAGTTTGTGCTTCTCCAGACCAAGTACTCTTAAACTATGACGCCTACCTGTATGGATGACGTGACTCCTACTCCTTGTAGTTCTCTGTCTTATGTTAAATTTCCTATACTCTGATTTACACACGTATGATTGATTGTCTCTGAGGGATGTACACTGCTCTGACACCCTACACTGATACAAGTGGCACTATAAAACGACTTAAATGCATCTGAGAGAGAGTGTTTTTGGAGACTTGAATGGCCCTGTTAAAAGGTGATAGTGAGGGAATCCATGACGGAGGTGGTCTTTGGGGGGGAACCAACAAACATTGTTGCACCAGCGCCTCCACCGCGAAAGCTGGTCCTGCATAGTACACCTTTATGCATTTCATCATTAGCCTATTGAGTCTTGAGTTTGGCCATATATGTGATGCAACATTCCATCTCCAAAAAAACCTTCAAGTTTCCTATTTTACTCTATCATTGATAGTTCATCTAGACATGACAAAGGACATTGTGGAATAGTTTTGTGTCTTTGTTACTTTGTCACCATTGTGTACACATTCCTGTCTGTGTTTCATCAAAAATTGTATGGCTATATCAAATATTTGGCCAAAAGCAGACTGCCTTACACCCACATCATGCAAATCTGTCACTGTTTAAAATGTATGAAACAGTATTTCTGATGATAAATACATTTTGGATATGTCTTTTTTTTTTAAAACAAACTTTATTGCCTTTTACATATATCTCATTCACCGCTTCGTCATCCTTACAGGGGGACACTTTACATTCTCAATCTCAATTTATCTTGTTGTATGCATCCCATATACATGTCCATTGCAGTTGCATTAGTATTATTTTCAATTCTGTCATGTCCACTCATCTTCACAGTTATAGGATCTCCTATTCAATGCCTAGGTTCCCCCCTCCCCGGCCCCCCCAACAAAATACTGGGACCCAATTATGCCCCACCCTCCCCCTGTACTGCTATCTCCTATGGTCACCTGCTGAGCTCTATTGATCACTTCCACTGCTCCCTGTGGTGCGTGTCTGCTTTACTCTGTCTCCTCCTTTCCGTGTCTATTCCCTCACAGTTCTAAGGTTGCTAATGGTCCTCGCCCTCTGGGGCCTGCTCCCCCTCCCCTTCTGGGAGCACCCCTGCCGTGATGGTCTCTCAGGGGTGATGGCTTCAGACCCGGGGTCATCACGCCTCATTTCTTCCATCAATACCTCCCATGCCTGAACCCTCTCCACGCCCCTTCTCATGTTTCTGAGCAGGATTCTGCCCTTGCACCCCGCACATTTCACTAACTCTCGCTGCCATCTATGGATGCTGGGGCCGTTTGGCGCCTTCCATCTACTAGTGATTTCCTGCTTTGCCAATATGAAGGCGAGGTCCTGAAACTTATCTGTGGTCTTAGTCTTGGCTGTGTGTGGGAACAGGTTAAGCAGGACGTGTGCTGGTGTACATGGGACTACTCGCTCTGTTATCCTAGCCGTCTCCCTTGTTACTTCCTGCCAATATTACGTCAGGGACTGGCAGTTCCATATCATATGGATAAAATTCACCCCCGTTCTTTACACCTCAGGCATTTGGCATCCTCTCTGTGAAAGAACTGGTTAATACGTTCCGGTGTTATGTACGCTCAGTGAAGCATGTAGAAGCTAATTAGGCTGAAGCGTGCATTTCTGGACACTTTATTTGTCCATCACAGTATGCTCTCCCAGTCGTGGTCTTCCAGTGGTCTGCCTATGTCCTCCACCCACTGATGTCTCAACCGGTCTAGTGGCTGAACAGAGTCCCGCCCTATTGCCCTGTATAGGGATGCAACAGCTTTTATGGTCCCCCCTGCCAGGCCTATGTATTCGCAGGTGGCATGTCGTGGCGGTTCAGTCGTGCCTGTGCCCCAGTGTTGCCGTAGTGCCCCTGTGACTGCCCTGTGAAGTAGAAAGTGCCCCTGCGGGATGTCCCAGTCTGTACTGAACTCTTCAAAGGGAAGTAGAGAGGAGAGGAACTGGGTTCGAGTCTCGGCAATGACGCTGAACATCCTGTGATTCTGGGCAAATCACGTAATCTCCCCGTGCCTAACAAAAATGAATGTGTCCTCATGTAATGCAACTGGTGCTATGCTCTGATACCCGATTCGGGTCAAGTTTGCACTATATAAAACTCTGGAAAAAAAAAAAGTAGCTCCTCGTCCCGGTATAGATCTCCCACTTTCGTGGTTCCAGCCTGTTCCCAGTCATCTATCCCCCTCCATTGTCCCCCGTCTGGGAGTGCCCCCAGAAGCGTCAATGGCAATTCCGGTGAGTATGGACGTCGTGTCATAGTCTTCTGTAAGCACCTGCCCCAGCATCGGCGTATCACTTTGTGTTTGTTGCTTTGGACTTGCTGTGGCTTCACAGTCCTTAGCAGGGTGCAGAGCACATTCAGCCTATCTGGGGTGAAGGGAGGCGTTCCCCTGTCTGGTGTCAGGCTCCCTGCCACCCACTGTGTAAATCTCTGCAATTGCCCTGCCAGGTAATATGCCTCAATGTCAGGCACGGCGAGGCCCCCTTCTGACTGTGTCCTTTTCAGCATGGTTAGGGCTACCCTCCTTCTGCCCGTCCCCCATATAAACGTGGAGATGCATGAGTCCAGCTCTCTGAACCATGCCCCCGGTATCCACACTGGCAGCGAGGTGAAAAAGTATAGTAACCTGGGGAGAGCCACCATTTTTTGTAGAGAAATACGGCCCATCACCGAGAGGGGGAGTTTTCCCCAGAATGTCATGTTGTCCTTGAGCGATCGCAATGCACCCCCTACATTCCCTTCTTGCACATCCGCCATGGAGTGGAACACCTTTACTCCCAGGTACCGAAAGCATCGGGGTTCCCAGCGCAGTTCACACAGGCCCTCTGGCAGTGGCGTGCCCTCCTCTAGTGGGAACAGACGAGACTTCTGCCAATTAACCCGCAGTCCTGACAATGCCCCAAACTCTTCCATCATATTCTTTGCCCCACGTAATTCCCCCTCCGCGTGTTTTAGGAAGAGCAGAAGATTGTCAGCATACAACGCTATATGGTGCATTTGCCCTTCCCACTGGAGTCCTCTATACTCTCCCCCGGATCGTGCCCTACACGCTAGTGGCTCCACGGCCAGTGCAAACAGCAATGGGGAGAGGGGGCACCCTTGGCGTGTGCCCCTCTCCACATGGTACTGCTCGGATATCGTGCGTCCCGTGCGGACCCTCGCCACCGGGTCGGCATATAACAGGTGCACCCATCGAAGGAACCCCTGCCCGATTCCCATTTTCGACAGGACGGCGTATAGAAATCCCCATTCAAGGCTATCAAAGGCCTTTTCTATGTCTATTGCGAATATCGCCCCCTCCCGTTTTTCTGTCACACCTAACTCTATGATGGATAGTAGGCGGCGTATATTCAGAGTCGTATTTCTGCTTGGGATGAAGCCCGCCTGACCCTGGTGCACCAGGTACGTCATATGTGGGAGTAATCTCGTTGCCAATAGTTTGCTTAAATGTTTGAAATAGAGGTTCAGCATCGACAGGGGTCTATACGCCGTGCACTCAAGGGGAGACTTGTCAGGCTTAAGCAGCGGAATTACCACCGCCTCTCGAGTGGTGTTTGGTAATTGGCCCCTCTCCCCCTCCTCTGCATACATCTCTGCTAGCCTAGGGGCTAACTTCTCCACATACGCTGAGTAAAACTCCTTAGGGAACCCCCGTCTGTGCCCAGGGTTTTCCCTCTCGCCAGCTCCTTAATAGCCACTCTGATTTCACGTTCAGATATTTCTGCCCCTAACTGGTCTGCGTCCTCCTCTGACAGGGTGTGGAGAGGAAGCTCTGACAAGTACTCTTCTATTTCTCCTTCCCTCCTAGGCCCAGAGCTCTTGTAAAGCTGCTCATAGTAACTGCAAAATCTATTGTTTATGGCACCTTGTCTGTTTAGAGGATGCCCTGCCGGGTTTGCTATCTCGATTATGGTATTCCCCCTCCGAGTGGGGTTGGCAAGCCACGCCAAAAGTTTGCCCGCCTTATCCCTCTCAGCGTGGGTCCTGTCTGTGTATGCTTTAAAGTCAAAACACCTCAACCTTTCTTCCTGCACGGCAACCTCTTCTTTCGCCTCCAGCAACTCCTGACGGAGTTCGGGGTGGCTCGGGCATCTGAGTTCAATCTCCCTCAACACTCGATCTGCCCTTTCAACATCTGTGAGTAACGTTCGCCGTACTCCAATGGACATTGCCATGCAATGTCCCTAATTACTGCCTTAAAGGCCTCCCATTCTCTTATCCTGGAGTCCGTGGAGTGAGCAGTATATTCAAAGTATGTTACAATATGGCCCCTAATCTCGTGTAGAAACATTTGGTCCTCCAGGGCCTCGGGCTTGAGGCGCAATGTGGGGATGGGTTGCTGCTGTGTCCCCCAGTGTAATCTAGTCAATATCGGGTAGTGATCTGACACAGTACGTGTTAGGTATTCTGTGCCCTGAAGCCGTGCACACATGTCTGGTGAACATAAAAAGGTGTCTAGTTGCACATGTAAGTTGTGTACATAGGAAAGGTGGGAGTATTCCCTTTCTAGTGGGTGCATGCATCTCCACGTGTCCACCAGCCCGCATTGAGTCTGCCAGTCCCTAAAAGACCTGGCTGTTCTGTGGACCGGGGAATCCTGGAGTGGTGGATGGGACCGGGCCAGTTCCGGGTCTGCGATGCAGTTGAAGTCTCCCCCCATAATGACCGAACCCGTCATGTGTGGTGCCAGGATCCCAGACATCTGTTATAGAAAGGCCCCCTGGACTACGTTCAGTCCATATATGTTTATTAGCATTACATCCTGCCCATCCAATATCCCTGTTACTATTACGTAGTGGCCCTCTGGATCCACTTTGTGTCCCGTGTGCTGGAAGGGGACCTCCGCCCGTACCCAAATCAGAACCCCCCTTGCGAATGCCGAGAATGAGGTATAGTATGCCTGTCCTCTCCATCTCCGATGTAATGCCGCCCCCTCAGAGGCCAAAGTGTGTGTTTCCTGTAACATTGCTATATGAATCCCTCGCCTGTTCAGGTGGGAGAAAATTTTGTAGCGCTTGTGCATGGAGTGCATCCGCCGGACATTCCAGGATAGGAGGTTATATATCGTCTGTTTTGGCATTATAATTTATCTTTCTCTCCTCTGTCTGACCTCCGCTCACGTGGTCTGCTTCCGGCGACGTGCCCTGAGTGAAGTGATCCTTACTACTGTAGCTCATGTCCCCTTTTTGTAGACAGCAGTGCCCCCAACTTATAACTATGTAAACACCCCAACACCCCCTCCCCAGGACAAGTGAGGAACTCTCCCCCATTCAAACTACGCTCTTGCGTGCAATCAGAACAAGTGTCAAAAGTTCGGGTAGTGACGAGGCTAGTGCTCACCTGGAGGAAAGCCTTCCCCCACCCCCCTGGATCCCCCCATCCAGTGCTTAATGCATAGGAACATCATGTCGCCCGTCCCGGGCCCCTCATTATCTCATACCAACCCCTAGTCAGGTCACCTCGACCCCCCCTTGCTCAATAGTCCTGCGTGTACTTGCATGCCATGTATCCATCAGATAATGTTGTATGCCATTCTGGGAGTCACCTCAGGAAGGGTCTGGCTGGCTTCCCCCATAGGTGCTCAAGCTGGTGTCTGAGTCTGATTCTCTTGGGTCCTCCCCGGACAACGAGGAGGTGCCTCGTGTTCCGTGGGCACTCAACGATGCTATCGCCGCTACTGCTCTCTCCCTGTCTCGCAGAGATTCCTCCTCCGTTGGGAGACACTTGGGTGTCCCCCATTTTCCTGGGGGTCTCGAGGAGTCCCTCTCTGGCTTTTCTTGTCCTTCACCTCTCCGTTCTTGTGGCCCCTGTTCCTCAATCCAGTCCCACACTTCCTGTGGTGTATTAAAGAACTTGGTCCCCTCGGTGGACATCATCCGGAGAGTAGTCTAGGAAGATCCTAACGGTGCTGTTTTGAGGTGACCTTCGATTCGTGCTTGGCTCAGCACGTGATCCCTGTCCTTGTAGAAGAGGAGCTGCACCACCACTGGCCTCGGCAGCCTCCCAGATGGGAGCACCCTGGCAGGGACCCTGTGTACCCGTTCCAAGGCAAAGTAAGGTGACAGGCGCTCTCCACCACCTCAGTGAGGATCCAGTTCTCAAGGTAGGCAACCATATTGTTCCCTTCGACTTTTTCTGGCAGGCCTATAACTCGTATGTTGTTGCGTCTCGCCCTATTTTCCGCGTCCTCCACTCTCAGCTCCAGCACCTGCACCCTTTTTTCAATGTCAGTGAGTTTGTGGGCAGCCATGGACAACTGCGGTTTCAAGTCTCTGACATCCCTTTCGACTGTCATGACGCGATCTGCTAGCTTCCTATGATCTGCCCTCAGCAGGCTCAAATCTTCCCGGAGCGTATCAATTTTGGATTCAACGGCCGTTCTTGACGTTTCTATAGCCTACAGGATGTCGTAGAGAGATGGGTCTTCGTGAGCTTCATTCCTTACGCTGCGGGCCCCCGTTCGCAGTCACGATGCACCAGGATCTTCTCCTGTCGGCTCCTGTTGTTCTGTATCCCGCCTTTTGGAAACTTTCCCCATAGTGATGGTGACCCTCTGGGGAGGGCTTCCTTCCCCCTGGCGCCTCCGGAGGTTTATGCATCCCTGGTGTCTTCAATCCGGTCACCGCAGGCAGTGTCCGGCACAGTCAACTTTGGCCGCTGGCCTTGAGGCTTATGTCCCCAATCTGGGCCCCTCCTGGCACCCTCTGTGTCCTGCTATCCTGGGCAGCCCCGTCACTCCACTTGCCCTCCAGTAGCAGTCTCGCTGAACCTCCCTCAGCTGCCACTGCCGCCGTCTATACTTTGCCAGGGCGCAGTTCTATCCCGTGGTCCTCAGCTTGTCGCGTCGGGGCTCCCCTTAATGCAGTTTCCACTAAGTAGGCTTCATGGTTCCAGATATTACTCTCCACCTACCAGGGCCTGCGTTCTGTCCCGCCTGCCGCCCCTCTCTGGCCATTTGCTTATACCTCCGTTAGTGCAGGCCTCTTATTTGCAACGCCACGTTGTCTCACCAGGCCGTTTTCCTCTGTGCTTAGGTTTTCACTGGTGTTCTGTCTCCGCACTGATTGCTAGGGGGCGCAGGTCCCAGCCTCCCCGTTCCCTGGCACCCTGTATAGGAGTGTGTCTCTGTGGTCACCAGCGGGACCGCCAATGCCCTCAGTTCACTGTTGGCTGTCCTCTAGGCTCCCTGTTCTACCTCTAGATGCGCTTGGGGGCCTCCGTACTGCTCTCTTTTGGGCTCTCTGCCACTGTACCTCCTGGCTGGTTTCGGGAGCCGCATGTAGTTCCAGTCCTCTGTTCCTCCGGGCCCGCAGTTACGGAAGCCCGCTGCTTCTGGGGCCTCCTGACTGCCGCAATCTGCCCCTAATCAGGCCGCTGCCGCCATCTTGCCTGACTTTGGGGTTTCTATTCCTATTTTGTGTAGTAGCCCAGGCTGTCCCCAGCAAACTGTCCCCCTGCTCCCAGCAGTGAGGAGCAGGTCCTGGCCCGCTCGCTTTCTGGCGCCCTGAGTGCACTAGTGGTAGCCTTCCAGGATTCTCCCGCTGCCGCTGTGCGCCCTCGGCAGTACCCGCGTCGTTACCACCCGGGCCCCCCTCCTCAGCACCTCCTTACTGCTCTTTGTCTTTCCGGCAGCGAGGGCCCAGCTCTCAGTCGTCCCGCACCCGCAGGCTATTCTGCTTCATCGTGCTTTAGGCCTTCTGGCTTCTATCAGATGTCGCCTCTCAGACCACGGCCGCGGGTGCTATCTTGGCTGGCCTCGCGGTATCTCCGCTGGGTTCGATTTCTCTGCAATGGTGTGCCTAACGGCTCCTTTCTTTCGCACCGCTCGGTTCCCCTGCACTTCAGGGATCGGGGGTATGTTGGTTATGATACGGGCCTACCTATATCTGGCAGGATGAGACTGGATGGGGACCACAAGCGGGAGCTCAGGCTCCCTTCTCCATCGGCGTCCGGCCACGCCCCCCTACATTTTGGATATGTATTAATACCAATATATGGCCACAATTCCGCAGAGCTAGTCATGCTGGATCACATGCTCACTCTGGTTCATGTAGAATCCCTACTTACCAATGTGATGTTTGGTACATCCACTCCATCATAAGTGCCTAGTAGGCTATGTCACCTATAATAGGGCTAAAATGACATCATCCACATCAGTGAAGGAGCACCACACCTGACACAATAAAGACCAGTTGCCTATTTGTTACAACTGTAAATCATTACATCAAACAGCATGATGTATATGTGAAGTTTAGGCAGCCATGTTTCAGCTCAGAACAGTTCACTGGTCATGGACCAGAATCAAGTGGGATCATTATCCAAAAACAATAAGCAAAGCACAGCAGCATACACCTTGTACAAAACTTACACCTTCAAGAACTCTTCTTGAGCATTGGACATGGGTCATGTAACATGTCTAACACTGATAAGAACGTAACCCCTCCTTGTTGCTGCTGGTGGGCACTCACCTGCCCATCAAGCTCTGTATAAATCACCACAAGAATGCGCGCCATTAGGGGGATCAGGGTGCGGCACGCAAACTTTACACGTTGGGAAGTCTTCCCATGCTTGTCCTCTGTGTTCTAACTGGTCCAGCATCTTACATCCTCCCACCTCTTGTGGCAATCGATGCTGTGCCACCTGTAGACCCCCAGGATCTGCACCTTGCTGGTGATGGCCTTCCATATGTCACACTTCTTATGCACATTGACCTGTATGGGTACATGAAAGGAATGAATAAACAATAGTATTGTGACTCTTTGTTTGTCTGTATTGCTGTCACAAAAATGGTCTACAGCTATCAGCAGCATAACTCATAAGTTACCATACAGCATGTGTATTTTCACATGCTGACCTAAACGAATATCCTTATACACACTTTAATAGTGACCTGTTGCCCATCATCATCCCATGTCATGGTCTAAACACACAAATCCAGGCCTGTGACATCATCTAGCCCAGGGGCCCCTACATAATCAGTGATGTGATCTACTTCAGATCAGTGCTAAAGATTGCACTGAAGGAAAAATATTACTGATTATGTTACTGTGAGTAGTAACCAATGTGAATAAGGGGCCTAGAGTTTGGATATGACATTCTTTGAACTGGGAGTCAATTGAAAAAAAACTGTTAGCTCCAGAAGTCAGGGAAATCTCTCTTTCAACTGCTGTCCATTTAAAAGCATCCAGGGGCACCTTGCTGGCGATGGCCTTCCATATGTCGCGCTTCTGATGCGCATTGACCTGTATGGATACATGAAAGGAATGAATAAACAATGGTATTGTGACTCTTTGTTTGTCTGTATTGCTGTCACAAAAATTGTCGACAGCTATCAGTAGCATAACTCATAAGTTACCATACAGCATGTGTATTGTCACATGCTGACCTAAACGAATATCCTTATACAAACTTTAATAGTGACCTGTTGCCCAACATCATCCCATGTCATGGTCTAAACCCACAAATCCAGGCAGGTGACATCATCTAGCCCAGGGGCCCCTACATAATCAGTGATGTGATCTACTTCAGATCAGTGCTAAAGATTGCACTGAAGGAAAAACATTACTGATTATGTTACTGTGAATTATGATCACTGTGAATAAGGGGCCTAGAGTTTGGATAGGACATTCTTTGAAATGGGAGTCAATTGAAAAAGATTTTTAGCTCAAGAAGTCAGGGAAATCTCTCTTTCAACTGCTGTCCATTTAAAAGCATCCAGGGGCATTTTTAAAGCACACCTTTAAGTCTGCTCGGCAAAGGATATATGTGCTTGACAGCTGTACATCAGTGCATCAGTTGTATTACCCAGTGACTCAGCCCCAGCCTAGCCCATGATTCTGAATGAGCACTGCTCAATGACAGGCATTGCAATCTGTAGCCTGATGATCATGATGTCACATGAATACCGCCTTTCCTCAACTATTACATTACAAGGGTCACCTTGTGCCCATACAATAAGTGGCCTCTGGCTGTGTGCTACTCTGAAGGGGTCTGGAAGTTCCTGGTAGCTCCCAAATGAAATTTTAGAGAGCCCTGGTCTAGAATGAATGGTTAGACTATACACATAGCTAACTTCGTTTACACTGTACATAAATATCTGCAGGTCTAAAGAATATATAATGTGTTCACCATTAACCATCACAAAACTGTTGAGGCAAGCAAAGCATCAACTATGTATAAGACGTTATATCTAACACTCATGCTCGTACCGTGTATTTGAATGTGGCAGTAATGTGCTACTACTGTTCATTTTTAGTTCACGAGTTGGCTGTTATGAAAGGAAGGTCTTACACATACTTATACCATTTAGAGATACAATAGGATATTTTATTTTCAAGGTAACAAAACTTCAACTGAACACTTGTTATCATCCAAAGTCAAGTCACATCACCTAATTTAGAACATTTGCTCTAAAGAACATACTCTTTATGTTTCCGGGCACACAGTTGTTCAATATAAAGTGACCGTGTGTTTGGAGAAGTGATATAGTTTTGTTTCTCTGTTTTCACGGTTCAGATTGCTTTGACGTAAGCTTTCTTGACACATATTGGAATATGGAAAGGGCCACGTTGGGTAATTTGGTTACACGTAGAATATAAACAGTGATCACCAGGGTGAGAACATCAGTGGTGGTATTATCGCTCGTGGTATTGCTCTTTGTGAAATTGAGTAAGCATATAGTGTGTTATACACACAATACATGCAGCGACCGCTTGGGTGAGATAATCATTGGTTGAACCACAGTTTGAAGCACTGCATGCTTGCATGGATTGGTTGGCGATCAGTGTGAATTATTATATTTGCATGGACGTTAGGGTCATGTCACACCATTAATTAAAAGACTGATGTTGGTTCTTTTTTATAGTTGATGCTTTACTTGCCTCAACAGTTTTGTTCACGTTTCTGTAATTGATTAAGAATTGGAGAATTGGAGACATTGAAGAGAATATAATCTGTTAGTGAATATATTTAATGATTATTTTTTCAGAGTCCCCTGAAGTAGGGTGCCAGACACCCAAAATGGATTGGGATTGAACTGAAAAAAGACAACTTTTGAGTTTTTGTCTTTATATGAGTTGTTTCTTTCAACTGTGATTTGATTGTTTATTGAGAATATTACAGTCAAAAGTGTGTATGTACATAAAAGGTTCAATTTTGGAACATCCACGAGTAGTGTACAAAGCATTTTTTGTTAAAAAATTGGAAACTCCTTGATTCTTTGCCTACGGGCCACAAGTGTTGAGCACTCTGTGTCCAGGAAGCTACGGCACTTAAATCGTGGACCACACCTCAAAATGTCTTTTGAAGATATAGCTCATCTTACTGAAAATATAGCTGACACAAAGGCATACACACATGAAGAGGCATTAGTTATTTATTCTTTGATTCAAAGAAACCAGTCCTTTTGATAAGTCACCTGGTACATTTACACAACTGATTAGGCAATTAGAGTACATTAAGAAGAAGGAAATTAATCAACGGCTTCATGCTACTACATTAAGACAATATCACAAGGAGCAAAGGATACCAAGAGGTTTGAGAATTGAATTAAAAGCCATGGTGTTTAAATTCAATAAACAGTTTATGTCACGCTGGCTTGCAATCTTAAATAATTGCTCACAGGATCTCTTCCTGTTGATTATAGAAGAATTTTCCACCAAAGATCTAGCAGTGGAGATTCATGATCTAAAAAATAGTCTAGAAACACAGGTCGATGCAGACACCTGGAAAGTCACTTTGGATGACATTAATCACAACTTAGATCAACATGCAAGAAACATACAAGCTAGGAAATTATGTAAATTTAGGCTTGACACCATAGATGATAAACTCAACGAAGTACATACATGGGCTGAAAAAAACACACTGAGAAGAGACCATACCAAAGCAGACGCAGCAACATCTGAAGAAAGTTCAGTATCTGTTAGTGAAACCCACATACTACGCCAGCCCCTTGCGGTTAACAACATTGATAAGGAAAAAACAATAGTTTGTTCTCAAGATTCAATACAATCAAGAGTGTCTTTTTGATTGAACAGTCAAGCATCCAATCAATCACCAGAAAATCTCCAGGGACCACTGTCAACAAATGAGGGACCAGAAGAGGGAAGTGCAAAACAAGTTGAAACCGAAAAACGGACTTTAAGGAGCCCGTCAAAAATGTAGTCAACAACATATCTTCGATACAACTAAATTCCCTTGAAGTGGATGTGCTTAATAAAGGGACTTCATTTGTACCCACATATCATACCAATGCTTTGGAAACAGAGATTTATTTGTTTAAATGTATGCACAAATTACGTCAACTGTAGTTTTTTCAGCTTTTCCCACAGTCAACCAACACTGTTGACTGTTGTCTTTATATGAATTGTTTCTTTCAACTGTGATTTGATTGTTTATAAGAGAATATTACAGTCACAAGTGTGTATATACATAAAACTTTCAGTTTTGGAACATCCACGAGCAGTGTACAATGCATTTTTTGTTCAAAAATTGGAAACTTGTCTATTCTTTGCCTACGGGCCACAAGTGTTGAGCACTCTGTGTCCAGGAAGCTACGGCATCCTGGTTTATTCAGAGTCACAGAGCTAGCCATACAGGGAAAGGTGCATTTGCAGATGCCTTTCTACGCCCCCTGATACAAAAAACCAATACATAGTTAAATGATACGAAAGCAGTACTTTGCCTACTCAAGGATCTCGACTTTGACCCTGCACACAACGTCCTCATTGGCTTAGATTTAGAGAGCCTATACACGAGCTTACCACGCAAAGACACCCTAGATATCCTAGAGGAAACCCTATATGGAGCAGAATGGCCCTACCACACACCACAACATATAGTCCTTGATTGCTGTAGATGGGCTTTGACTGAGAATCTTTTCCGTTTTGAGGACATCCTGTTCCGACAACGACATGGGACCAGCATGGGGAGTACCTTTGCTCCAAGTGTGGCGGGATTGAATGTTTACCACTTAGAAGAACACAAGATCTTGTCAGACAACAACCCACACCGAGAAAAAATACTGGACTGGAAGAGGTACATTGATGATGTCCTTATGGTATGGAAAGGCGACGAATCTGAAGCAAACGAGTTCTTCCAATGGCTCAATCTACATGACCCATTCCTAAAATTCACTCACACCATGAGCAGATCAGAATTGGTGTTTCTAGATCTCAACATCTATGCGGCAGAAGGGACTCTTAAGACTACCACTCATTTTAAACCCACTGCCAAGAACTGCCTACTACTTTATGACAGTTTTCACCCTCGCCACCTGAAAGAAAACCTCCCTTTTGGCCAATTTCTCCGGCTCAGGAGGAATTGCTCAGAAATAAGGGATTATGAAATACAGGTAAAACACCTATCCGAAAAACTCCGGAAGAGAAAATACCCTGCTAAGACCATCAATAAAGCAAAGAAAAGAGCAGCCAATAATCACAGGGACGCTCTTCTGGAAACATATAAAAAAAATGACAGAGAAAAAGACAAAGGACCCACATGTATAACAACATTTAACATAGCATCGGACAAAGTCTCTAAGATAGTAGGAAAGCACTGGAGCATCCTCAACAGTGGGAAACTAAATATCCCACTACCCATGTTCTCACATAGAAGAGGCAAGAACCTCAGGGACATCCTAGAACACACTCGCCCAAAATTCCAACTCAAGAACAACCAACAGGTAATCAGAACGTTACCCACAGGCCATCACCCATGTGGCAACTGCAGTGTGTGCCACCTAACTGCTACCATGAAGAAGGTGACTTTCAACACAGGAACAACTTGGGAATTAAGAAAGTTCACCACATGCAACAGCTCATGGGTGATATACATGATCACATGTAGCTGTAACCTACACTATGTAGGCATGACTACTAGAAAGGTCAGCACGAGAATATGTGAGCACCATAGCAACATCAGGTGCCACAGGGCATTAACCTTGGATCATAGTCTTTTTTCATTTTCTTTTTTTCGTAGTCTTTTTTCAGTTGCGGTGATCACCTAAAAAAATACTGATACATTATTATTTACTCATCCCCCAGTTTTACAATGCCACTAATTTAATTTAAAAAAATTCCAACTCTGAAAATGATATTCCCAAAATGGCGCGGACAAAGTTCCGAAACTAGGCGGCCATTTTCTTACAACCACGATCTAGGGGCCGATTCCGATCTCGGCCGGTAGGGCACCGAATCGGATTCGGCTTAACCGGATCCGATTCGGAGCCCTCTTTTCCGACCGATTCGTACGTGCGTCCGGCCGAGCGAGTACGATGCAAGTGCACGCGAAATCGCCAACCGACTCGTACGCGGGTCGGAACCGCTCCGACCGACTCGCTCGGACACTGTTCGCACCGCGCAATGGAGACGTTCCCCGGCCGGGCAAGTACGATGCGCGCCGCGAGCAGTCCGACCGACTCGCGTCGTCCGGCTCGAAAGAGCAGTCAGAGCCGGACTTTGGGGCTCCGCGCCGGACCCCCCTGTACGCGTAGCCGCGCGAGTCGCACACAGGGGGGACCCATGGGTCCCCCCTCCCTGTGCATGTACGGCGTGATGCGCATCAATGCGTACCCGCTGTAGGGGGCGCCCTTGTTCGCCTCGCACCCATTGAGCCAATGGGAGCCCGCGTACGCGTTGTACGACCGGCTCCCATTGACTTCAATGGGAGTCCGACCGACTCGAGTCCGAGTGCATGCGTGCGCATCGTACTCGTTCGGTCGGACTGCCAGGGTCCGATTCGGTCGGAAATTTCTCCGGGTCCGGCTCGGTCGGAGTGATTTCCGGCCCGAATCGGAATCGGCCCCCTAGTCTTTACTCGCATATGAGCATGACTGGGCTTTTCCTGCCAGTATTTAAACAACATCGGGCTGAAGACACGCTAATATGCGGTCTGCCCGGGTACGAGAAAGTGTCATTGATGGAGGAGTGCTGAGCCAAGTAAGATCTTTTCTTCCCAAACAGGAACCCAGGATCCCTGAAAAACGCTAGTTTTTCCTCCAGGCCACGCTATGGGAAATAACTAACCAGTATTTCGTTTTTACCCATGGCCCTTCCTTTGACTCAAATACTTTATATACATTCTTCTAGGGTTACTACAAGCCCCTCCACCCTGGCAGTCCATGAGGCACAGCATTGCCAAAACAGAAGTATGTTTTCACAAATTATGAACAGTATGTTTATATGTTTGTTTTGTCTTGTAATGTTTGCTCACGAGTGTTTCTTTCTCTTTTTAACAATGTTTTTAATGATTAACCATGCTTTCTCACAGTAGAGTAGTCCGATGTGTTCCAAGGTGTCACATTGGATAAGAGCACTAATTCAATAATTTTTTCTACTAAGGGCACCGACACAAACTATAGAGGAACGCATTTATTTAAGCACTGCATATGGTTTGGACCTGCCCATGTGAGAGGTGGGCAGGCAATATGTACTAATCTCCTTTGTCACTTTATCTCCTTGAACAGATACTACGAGTCTGATTTCAACCGTATGTATTTAATTTTGGTGCTCACACATTAGGTGTGCACCTGTTCTTTATTTTATTTTATTATATTATTTCTTTAGTATAGGATTGTTTTTCTCACGGAGTGGTATGCATGGGGCTGGTCCCCGTGTGGTCCTGAAGAAGAGGTTTAGGGGACACCTCGAAACATGTCGACCAAATACTAGGGATAGTATACACATAACAGTTACACTTCCTCCCTACTATTAACCCCTTTTTATCCATACCAACTAGGAGCAGGAATAAATTAATCACTCACTAGCTAGGTATTTTTAGCATCACCATCACCACTCCCCTCAACACTACACTACACATTTTTTCACAAAAAGTGCTCCTACGTAGTTCCGCAAGTTGCAGCACGCCCCAGACAGTAGATGTCTGGGATGGCCCCAATGATGAAGCATGTCACCTAGGGGCAACCCTTGGTGAGTGAGGGGACTCAAGAAGAGAATTTTCTCTTCTTAGATTCGGGGCGTTGTTTCGCACATTTAGCGGAAGCCCCTCTCTTTGGTTAGGTTCTCAGATCTGTCATTTACGGATTCGTTAATAACCATACAGGGAAAGGGCCTCCTTTGCCAGCAACTCCAGCTCCTCCAGCATGAAGGCAAGGGCCCTCTCAACTCTTAAACCTGGCCTGGTTGCTCCCTGAGGTGAGACACAGAAGCAAATGCGGAGGAGGTTTTGATAGCATCAGTGTTAGGAGGCAAGTGAGCTTTTTTCCCAACTGCTGCATACATGTACACAACGTACGCGATCCTCAGCGGAGACGGATACAGCCATTGGCCTTCATACGTTGCTTTTATCAACGTTAGCCTATGGCTGTGTCCATTGGGGAGTATTCCGCCCACTACACGGTCTTCTACCACGCCCATGTGCTCCCAAATGTGCTACCGGCAAGATCAGGCAGCCGCAATTTTAGTTGCTCTAAAGTGTGTGTTTGTGACTGTTAAGTGTGTCATCACCACTCAAAATGGGGGCTAATTTGTTCATTCGTTGGGCACTCATTTATATAAAAATTACATTTAAACGTAGTGTGTTACAGTGCTGAAAATCGATATTTGCACTGTGATATTTTACACCTCCCTTGATGGTATATTTTGGCAGAAAACATCATAAAATAGAAATATGTGTAAATTATAAAAATGAAAGGTGTTATTTACACATTTCAATAAATAGATTATTTTTTTAGGCTATTCGTGAAATGTTTAAGAATAAATGGCAACAAGCAAATGTTTCATTTACTTTTATAGTAACAACATCTCTATTTAGTGGATTTACATTACATTAGTGTTAATTATCTCAAATGTTCTAGTGGAAAATGTTACAAATCTGCATTTTGTTCTCCAATACAGACATATAAACCCTGGGAGAATGAAGAGACGACAACCTCAGGTGTTCCACCCATCCCCAGACCATGCCAACATGGAGGAAAGGCATATAATAAAAAAGTTCAGATTGACTCGCCAAACAATAGTTGATTTGTGTCATCAGCTTGAGCCAGAATTTTAGTCTCACAACAGAACTCCCTCATCTATTGCACAGATTGTGAAACTCATGCCAGCACTTAATTTTGTGGCCACAGGATCCTTCCAGTACATAGTGGTAGTATCTGGTGGGATCTCACAACCAACTTTCAGTAGTGTGCTACAAGAAGTACTTTCTTAAATGATGAGACACATCAACAGCTTCATCCACTTACCGCAGCATCAGGATTTGGCCTATGTGAAGGGAGGCTTCTACGGTTTGGGTCACCTACCACACGTGGTTGGAGCAATTGATTGCCACATTTTGCCTTAGTGCCATCACATGCCATAGAACAGGTGCACCGGGATCAGAAACACTTACATTCAATCAATGTGTAAGTTGTCGCTTAACGAATTTGTCCATCACAAGCATCTGTGCCCGTTTCCCCAGCTCTGCTCATGATTCCTTTCTACCACGGAACAGCACAGTACCCCAGCAAATGTCATAACTTGAACCTGAGAGGGCCTGGCTTGTTGGTCACTACAATCTTTCATAATATTGTTTGTGGAATTTCTATTTGGACAGTCTGAAATTGAATTTATTTTCACTTTTTTTGTCTTCCATCTAGGAGGCTCAGCTTGTCCCAACCAACCATGGTCATTGGCACCGCTTAGGAATCCAACAGCGCCAGGGAAAGTCAATTTCAATGAGGCCCATGGAAGAACAGTGCAGCCAGTTAAGCGGGCGTTCGGGCTCCTAAAGGCCATATTCCATTGTTTGGATAAAACTTGTGGATCCCCCCTCTACTCACCTGCTATGGTGTGCCAAATTATCGTGGCCTGTTGCATGCTTCACAACATCACTCTGTGACAGAACATTCCTCATATGGCAGAGGACGGAAACCATGAAGAGTCAACGGGTGAGGATCCTGAAATGCAAAATGAAGATGATAGTGGTGAAGAGCAAGGATTTGGCCTATGTCAAGATGTCATTGACAACTTCTCATGAGTGTAAGTACACCTGTATGTGTTATCACTTTCACCGTCCAACCACTATCCATATGATGATGTGAGAAGTATGTGGTGGGCAAATGTTAGAAAGGGCAAGTTCAGGAAAACTCAGGCCAAAGCTGTTTGTTGTTTAAAGTTTAAACACATTGACAACTGTGTTCAGTTACAGTGTGTCTCTCATATTGTTTTGTGTAAGTGTGTCCTTCAAAAGTTGGCTTTGTTATGTGTCCATTATGTTATGTTTCATTGGTAATCTTTTGGGTTTGATCTCTTTTTAAGTTCTTTCACCATGTCATCTTCATTTGGACATTTCAGAGTTGTGACACTTGCAGGTGTATGCTACTGTATCGAAATACAAAGGGAACCTGGTTTGATCCTGGGAAACACAGGCTTTGGGTGTACAAACAAAGCTGGTTCCAAGGCAGCTTGCACTGTGATTGAAATGGAGGATTTGAAGGTTACATTGGACTTGTTCTCTGTTGTATGTTGGCACTAAGCCTCCTCTGTATGTGCCATCATTAGCTTGGCCATCTCCCTTCACATTGGCAAAATCCTCATTGTGGGTAAAATGTATGTAGCTGTTGATGTGTCTCATCATTGTAGGACATACTTCTTGTTGCACACCACTGTAACTTGGTTGTGGCATTCCACCAAATACTGAAATAGTGCATTGGAATTATTCTATGTATACAAAAGGTAGTACTGCCATATTGTTCTCTATTGGTGTAATTTATGTGAGCCAAAGGGTATGGCTCCAGCTGATGATATGAGTCAATGATCATTTGCCCATTCGATTAGATTGATTTGGATATATCCCCTTCGTCCATGTTGGCAAGATTAGTGAAATGTAAAGTTGACAGACAAATATTGGTCTAATGGATTCAACATTATTTTATGTTTGAATGGTATGACATTATTGGGAGTCATATTTGGGAACTTGAAAAAAACATTACTTACTTGCAAATCTTCTGTGTTTACAAATATTTTGATGTTTGTCATTGTTAAGTTATTATGGAACAAAACAAATGCATTGTTAGAGTTGAGATATACAACTCCACTCTATGATGTTTTGAAATGACATTTTATTGTGGGGGTGGGGGCATTGGCATACCCATTCTGGGCAGCTGCCGCCCCTGAACTTTGAATATAAATAATACTTTGTACCTAGTGGGCTTTCTGCCCACCCAGGGGGGCAGATAAGGGGGTATTGCACCTAACTGTCTCCTGGTGGGGGGGCATAAAGACAGTGGCAATTTCTTTTTGGGGGGGCATTGGCAGGCCCATTCTGGGCAGCTCCCCAGGTATAAATAAAAAAACTATTGCCTTGTGCCCAGTGGTCTTTCTGCCCCCCCCTCTCTGTAGGCAGATCAGGGGCTACTGTCCCATCTGCCTCCTGGGGGGGGCAGAAAGACTGTGGCATTATTTTATGGGGGGTGAGGGCATTGACATGCCCATTCTGGCAGCCCCCACCCCTGAATTTTAGAGAAAAAAAATCCCTGGTGCCTAGTGGGCTTTCTGAACCCCCCCAGGGAGGCAGATAAGGGGCTATTGCCCCTATCTGCCTCCCGGGGGAGCAGAAAGACTGTGGCAATTGTTTTGGGGGCTGGGGCGGGGCATTGGCCGGCATTGACAGGACCATTCTGGGCAGCCCCCCAGGTATAAATAGAATAACTAATCCCTCATGCCTAGTGGTCTTTCTGCCCCTCTGGGGGGCAGATCAGGGGCTATTGACCCCATCTTCCTCCTAGGGGGGCAGAAAGACTTTTGTCTTTATTGGGGGGAAGGGTGGGGGCATTGCCATGCCCATACTGGGCAGCCCCCACCCCTGGCCTAAAAAAAAAAGAATCCCTGGCATCTAGGGTGCTTTCTGTCCCCCCTGTGGGGCATATTTCTGCCCCCATCTGTGCCCCAGGGGGGGGGGGCAGAAAGACTGATCATGCCAGTTTTTATGGGGAGAGCAAAGGCCCTTATCCAAGGAGCCGCTCCCCCCTCCCTGGTGCCTAGTGGGTAGATCCCTGCATGGGGATCGCCCGTCCTGGGGGGATCCCCAAGCAGGGATCCACTAGGGAAGGGCATCATTAGAAAGGGGAGATTCTCCCCTTTCCAACGATACCTCTCCCATGTAATTTGGTGCTCGGGGGCTGAGATAGCCTCACGAGCACTGAAACAATAAAACTGAAACTAAGTTTCAGTTTAATTTTCAATGAATTGACATCAGCGCTCCATGAGCGCGATCGTCATTACATTGAAAGAAAAAAAAGCCTCGGGAGGTTGGGGAAGCTCTTCCCCACCTCCATAGGCAAAAATTAAAAAAGGTAGGGATTTTGTGCGCCTGTGCACATGACGGAATGGTTCATTCATGAGCACTGGTGCTCATGACGGAGCCATTCCGTCATGAGCACCGAAAGGGTTAAACATATGTTTGAGGACTAGTTGCTCTAAGATGGCAGATTGACTCCATTGGGAGGAATGCGTCCACTGAGCCCCCCGCAAGTGTTGCAGGCAAAACGCTACTAAGTGGCTTTCTTTTTATGTTTGGCGTGCGATACAAAGTGCCCTGAAGTCTGTGCAACAGTAACACTAACCCGATAGATAGTTGTATTGGTGTATCCAGCCTCCTCGTCCTTTCTGGAGACTGCTTGTGAATCCCTGCCAGTCGATCGGCCTCAGCACTGGCTTCTCTGCTCTATCCTGGCCTGGTCTGCTCTCAATCTGCGATATGGCTCCTCCAAACATCAGCTCTTTGAAGAGCGCACGCTCTGCTCGGAGCTCCACAACTGCTGGTGCCAGGGCCACCCTGACTAGACCGGCTGAAACTGACAAAATTATTACCAAGACTCGTTGTTAGGAGCAGCAACTTGGAATCAACAGAAAGAACATGCTCCGTATGTGGAGCCCGATCGTAAAGCTGCTTCAGTCTGGAAAAGCAGCCCACATTTTTTCTGCGGTCCCCGAAAAGGACATGGTGGACACTATATTGGATGTGATCCATTCAGATAGTGGGGGAAAGCCTGATGGAAAGGAGGGAAGATGTGATGGCTTGAATGGTGTACCTGATGTTGAGAACTCGGATACAGCAGATTCAGTGCACATCTGCTCGGAAGCTACCCCGCATGAGCCGCTACAACCACAGCTACAGCTGCCGTTATCATCACAAGAGATGGTTACTCAGCCTGCTGCTATTGAAAAGGTTAGTAGTGATGCTATTGTCTCTAGTATGGGTATTGCTAATGCTATATTGTTGCAACAACACCCGCCTCCGTTACTGCCAGCACTTACTGAGGGGTTGGGTAATGCTGCAGCCTGCCTCACTCCAGGAGTTTATTTGGGGGTTACAGCTCTAACTGATCTAATCGCTGAGCCAGATATATCCCCCATTGGGGTGGCGGCACCCTTTCAAACAAGAGATATAAGACATATGGATGTGGCTGAACAATCAAAAGAATCACTTACTGGATCACTTGATGAGGTTAATGTCTCCCCTGCCTCACTTTCACTATTACAACGCAGGGATTACCCAGCACCAGATGCTCTAGAGGACTCTAATGATTTAATTAGTGTTTCTTCTACAAAAAAAACGCACTTTAAGCTTGCCAAACCTGTTCAAAGCTTTAAAATGAATACATAGCTTTAAGGCAAGTTGTGGCCATATGGTACTACAGTAACATGCGGGAAGGGCGTAGCAGAGGGGAGTGAATTGCACAAATGGGTTACTTCTAAAGAGGAGGTCAAGGCAATCATATCGAGACTCTCAACTCCAGCCTGGAATGTGGATCTAATATCAACTTGAACTCTGACGCCTTCGTAGAAGTACATATTAACACACGCTATTTAGAGCGATTATCTTTGCTAACATCTAATCCTCTTTCATTGACAACGAAACAAGCTACTATACCTATGACATCCAGATGCGAATTGCCAGAGCTGTCTGAGCCATCACTTTGGTAGTTTTTACAGGCTCTACGCTAGCAAAGAGTTGAGGCACAGGAGCATTCCATGCAGCTCAGGGCAGACAACTTATCGATCCAACAATCACTTCTGGAAGTAACTAGTAAGGTGACTTCACTTACCAATGACATGGCGGATTTACAGCAGTGCCTTGCAGACAATTAAGAAGCTGTGACAGCCACCACTTGCATAGCTCACGCCCATGAGGATCAGCTAGCTGCTTTACAGGGGAAAATTGAAGATGTAGAAAATTGACAGCGTCGGAACAACTTAAGACTGTTTGGAGTTCCCGAGAGGAAGGAGGGCTCTGACCCACGTACATTTGTCATACAGCTATTTCAGAAAGCCTTCCCAGACTTGGCAGACTGGGATTGGGACTCCCAAATTCAGCAAGCTCATAGGCTACCAATCTTTCTAAGTCAATCTGACCAGTCCAACCTACGAAAAGCTCGTTCAATTCTCATCTGCATTGGCAACTTTCTTTTACGAGACGCAGTCTCCATTAAAGCTCAACATTCCGCACCAGTGATGGCTAAATCAATCTCTGTCTCTGCGAGGTCAGATCTATGTAAGGGCACAATGGATAAGAGGTGGAGGATGTGACAGATTATCGACCCTTTGAAAGCTACAGGGGTGCTGGTGTTTCTGAAGGAACTGGCCTGCTCAAGGTTATTATGAATGGGCAGTCCCAGATCTGTTACTCGGACTTGGAAGCAAAACGGGTTCTCAACCACTGGCAACAACACTTCGGGAATTAACAGACTGACTTACTTTCAAATGAAGGTTTCTTTAGAAGTGTCTAGGATTTTTAACACTGCTGACCCTTCATTTTCTTACCTTTCTACAGACTACACACACTTGGATACTTGCTTAACTCAGCTATAGCTTGCCACTTTTTCTTTTTTCTATTACTTCTCAATTCTCACTCTTACTTAAAATTTGCTTAACTGTTTACAGTACAGGCTTCACTTGAGGGGGGGCACTGGGACACTGGGTTCCTTGGTGGCTGCCATCCATCGGCAGCCAATAAAGGAGATGATTCCTTTTCTAGATCACTGGGAGGGAGAGTGGGGGGGCTGGGGAAAAGGGAGGGGATGGGTCAAAAAAGGGCCTGCGCTCAGGCCAGAGGGGGGCACTGGGAGGGAGGGAACCAAAGGGGACTAAGTAAATATGATACGAATATTATACAAGTAGCTATTTTGGCTATCGGCCACTTTTCTTTCCGAAAGTTTTTTTTTTTTTAATACTTTCAGTAGAGTACTATTGTAGAGAACTTGGCAAAGGCTTAGGCAATGTTTTATTACATCTCTTGAACTTTCTGAAATTATTACTGTTTAATGATGGGGGCAATGTGTTAGAATGTAGCTGGGTTGAATATGGCAACTAAGCGTCAGCTAGTAAGGGAAGAGCTCAAACTATACAAGCCCCATATTGTACTGCTCACAGAAACTCAGTTGGCCTACAAGGATAGAGGTCTGCTCAAGCAGCTGGACCTTGAAACAGTTGATTGTACATCTCAGGGCACTGCAATCAGAGGGGTAGCTATTCTAAAAGATAAACAGTTAAATTGCAATATCCTTAAGGTTTCTTCTGATCATTGCGGAAGATGGGTAATTTCAGAACTGGAAATTTATGACATAAAATATGTATTTTGTGCAGTGTATGGGCCTAATGTGGATGATCATACTCTTTTCAATATTTTAATGTTGGAATTTTGGGATTGGCAGGGCAAATTGATAATTATGGCAGATTTTAATTGCACTTTGAATTATGGTATGGACTCCACTAATAGGGCGGCCTCCCCGAGAATGGTAAAGTTCAGAAGCTCAAATTTGGAGATGGCTCGACTTCATTGTCTGTTTGATGTATGGCGGACACTTTGTCCCACATTACCTGGGTATACTTACTATTCCACCCCTCATAAGCAGTACTCCAGAATAGATCTGTCCTTCGCAAACAGTAATATACTAACAGCGGCCAAACTTGAGGTATGTCCCCGGATTACTTCAGATCACAAAATTCTATCTTGCTTAGTTTTCAACCGGGGATGGCAGATAAGATTAAATGGCCCTTCTCATTCCCTAGGCACTTGTTGACTGATCCGGAGATTATCTTGTTCATCCAAATCACTTTAACTGAGTTTTTACACCCTAATATGGGCTCTACTTCTCCTTTCATAGTTTGGGATACAATGAAGGCCTATGTACGAGGTATCACCCAGCAGTACGTCTTCAGTCAAAATAAAACTAACAAGAATGATATGAAGGTAGCCTGCCAGGCGTTAGCACGGTTAGAAACTCTCCATGCTAAGGAAATTAGGCTTGGAGATTTAAATCAGCAGCAGCTACATATCTCATTAATAAATAAACGCTTAAACGCAGGATGTTAAAAGAAAGGATTACCGCTGCTTTTAATAAAAATCGCTCAGTGCAATATGAATATGGGGATCGGGTGGGGAGAGTACTGGCATACCAGTTGGCCAACAAGAAATCTAAAGGGCAGATAAAAGCTATAAGGGAGAAGATGGAACTGTGCATACATCCCCTCATTTAATAATAGAACAATTCTCTCAATTCTATCAAAGACTCTACACCCCGTCCTGCTCACCTGATAAAACAGAGCTCGATAACTATTTAAAAAGCTGCAATCTCCCATGTTTGAATGAAGAAGAAGCTGCCCTTCTTCATAGTGATATTACTAACAAAGAGATTTCGATAGCCTTGGCCGCCTTACCTTCGGGTAAGGCTGCAGGGGATGATACCTTGCCAATTAAGTTTTACAAAACCTTCAAGAACCTTATCTTACAGCTAATAAGCGAGGTCATACATCAGATTGGGGTTTGAATGGAGGTGCCTAATTCTTGGGATATGACTAACATTGTTTTCTTTTTAAAAAAGGTGAAGCCAGCTGACGACTGTGGATCATACCACCCTATATCCCTTCTCAACTCTGATACTAAAAACTTTGCTAAGATTTTGGCTAATCAGCTAGCTCCACTTATGCCTGGCCTAGTTTCAGACCAGCAACATGGTTTTATAATAGGTAGAGACACCATGGTCCCCGTTAACACAGCTATCACTGCATTTGATATTACCAAAAAGACAACACTTAACATAGGAATGGTACTACTAGATGCAGAGAAAGCATTCTACCATGTGTTATGGGATGGTTTATGGGCCACATTATTGGCTAATGGATTGGATGGCCGATATAGTAAATGGGTCCGTGCATTATATATTACCTCACAGGCCAAATTAATATATACCAATCTGCGCTCTGCCCCTCTCCAGATACACTGCGGCACTCGGCAGGGGTGCCCACTCTTCCCATTGCTAATTGCATTGTACATCGAGCCGTTTATTAGATCACTTAATCTTCATGCCCGCATCCTTCCATTTAGCATTGAGTCACGTGAATTAAAAGTTACTGCCTATGCTGACGACATATCAGTTTTTTCTTCTGACCCGGCGATGGCACTCGCCTCAATTCAAGAGGAGGCGGGAAAATTTGGCCGCTTTCAGGCTACAAACTTAGCGCTCATAAAACTCAAGTTCTTCTTAACTTTCACCCGGCTGCACCAATAATAGGAGGCTGCATGACCACAACCCATCTTGGGGTGCGCATTTCCCCTTGGGTTGAACAGATATGGAGGCTTAACTATGAGCTGTCATCCAAAGTTTAAAATACTGGAATAAACTTCCAATCACTATAATTGGCAGATGTAATATTATTAAAATGACCATCCTGCCTAAGTTTTGTATATTTATTTTGGGCTATCCTTTACACATTCCCAATTTTTATTTTAAGAAATTGGAAGGTGAGATAAATAGCTTTTTATGGGGATATAAGCAAGCATGCCAAGCTATTCGATCACTTAAGTTTCCCTATAAGCAAGGAAGGCTCCAACTTCCTGACTTTAAATTATATTATTGGGCGGCATTCAATCAGTGCCTCCAAAGTCTTTGGTCTATTAAGAACCACTATTTTTGTTTTTACCTTGCACCTGAATTGGATAGTAATATGTTTTTTGCATAAAATTAATGACCCGAATTACTATAAAAGTGTTTGATTTAAGACGATTAGAGACATAGTACGTATATGGCATGAAATCTTAAACCATTGCTCGCTGTCCTCAAATGACTTATGGTGTAACTCTAATCTCCCTCTATGGGATAATACTATCCTCCCGGAAGTATTTCACGATGCTGTCGGCCGACATTGGGCAGGTTATGGGATTGAACGGCTTGGGCAACTATACAATCTTTTGCGTGTTTACAATCTACGCATAACCTCCCGCAACAATTTTTTAAAGTACTTACAGCTAAGTGACTATTTTCTATGACGACAAATCATTCAAACACCCCATTATTCTGACTTATTGGCATGCTTATTAGATACTAATCAAAAATCATGAATTTGTACAATGTATTTACAACTTTGACAATATAGGAGGGATGATAGTCAGCGTATGGCCACCAAGTGGAGTCAAGCTCTAGTTTCCGCTTTAGATTCTTTGGACGGACTATTCACTCTACCAGCTTAAAGCTGAAGCAATTTAGCACTATTTGTATGTTGTACTATACTTCTGAAAAGATCGTGAAATGGGCACAAATGGCATGGGGAGACAGGGGAGACAGGACGCTCTGCCCGAAATGCGGAATGACTGCAGCTAATGTTGTACATATGTTTTGCACACACCCCAAGCTTGATACTTTTTGGGGGGAAGTTACTCAAGTTATTGATAGCCATTTGGGGTTGGACTTTTCTCTTGCTACAAAATAAATTATGCTAGGCCACAGAGAAGAGGCTAACATCATTTTAGTGGCAGCTCGCCTCTGTATTAATAGAGCATGGATCTCGCCAAATCCCCCTGTTGCATAGAATGATGGACAATCATAAAGGATCTCTATGAGAGGGAGCGAGCATTAGCTAAAACTAGAGGTTTGCGCTCACTTCAGAAACTGGACTGTATATGGAACAGACTTGTTTGACTCTATATACTAGATTATGATCTAAATTAATTTCTTTCTTTTTATCACTATTACTAGTGTTTTTTTCTTCTTGTCTTTTCTTTCCTCTCTTTTTTTTTCTCCCCTTCTCCTATCTTCATGGGATTGCAATGTATATGTACTAACTATTTCTTGTTACTTAACTTGAAGTCTTTTTTCTTTTGTACCCTTTGGCCAAAATTAATTTTTTTTAAAAAAGAGGGCTAGTTGCTCATAGTAAATATACTGAATATTATGATTATGAACAGTGTTTTATAATAGATGTTTTTTTGCATTTTTCACCTGCACCTCCTCGACTCTCAATTCCCAATGGGTTTCTCATAGTCCCTCTAGTACAGCAGAAACATTTTTTTTCCTTTGTTCAATTTTTGGGGGTCACTTTGTTGTTATTATTTTTTAATTAGCTTTTCCCCATTTTTTCCATGTTCCCACCATCCATTAACCCCATGCCTGCCATAGGCACACAGCCTCACAACAGCATTCATTTTGTAAGGATTATTCAATTTTTACCTGCATCTCTCTGAGTGCAATATGTGTCTCCCTAGATGATGCACATAAAGCAAAAGTTACATCTGTATCTTGTTGTTATCCTTTCTGATTGTAAATGAAATATTATGTTATGTTGGTGTGGGTTGACTTTGGAATGGATACACTTTACTGTTGAGAATTCTTTATTTATAACTTAAGTAACCCCACTAAGTTATATTGTCTTTGTATTAATTTAAACTGCAATAATACCATGTTTCACTAATGTTTTTCTTGTTTGTTTGCTTTTAGGTGCACAAGAGAAAAGATATCACCCACAGTACTGCCAGACAAAGGGCCTTTACACGTGACACATGACCACACAACAACTAGTGAATTCAGCCCTCCAATCTCTTCAGCTTGTGCAGCTAAGTTCCACTGCCAACTGACAGCTTCAAGATGGCCCCAAAGAAAGGTGCTGCCAAGAAAGTGGCTGGTGAGAAGAAGCTGCTTCCCACCACCGGCATGTCTGCCCAAACTATTTTTTGGGCAACATCTTGTGTCTGCCACATCAGCCTCTGGGGAGCAAGCTGAGAGCAACACTTCTGCATCAATGGCCCCACTTCAACCTAGGCCCAAGCCGATTTTTGGCATAGAGGCAACCACTGCAATCATGGCAAAGCGGACCAGCAGTGACGTTGAATTGGATTTGTCTCTTTCACAAAGTAGTACCCAATCCTTGCTGGAAACTCAGATAAGTGAACAACAGCCACATCCAGAAATAGCAGATCTTCCCGAAGTAGGAGCAGAACTAGAGAGTGAGCTTCCTACTGAGCAAATAGAACCCCCTCTCTCAGAAGATCCATTGGCTTCTGGATCTCCAGCAAGAAAAAGGAAGGGTACTCCAGCATCTTCTCTAAGCCCACCTTCTGATGGTCTGGATGTGGATTGGAACCCACCTCAGTCCGAGACATGCCAGGAGTGGCAAGGGAAAAGGAATGTTCCTGGAATCCTTAGAGGTATGGATGAAGAAGAGGAGGATGATGAGCCGACCATCTTCAGGGACACTACCCCAGCTCCAGAGGATACTGACATTACCCCTCTTCAACCTGCTCTGAGAGATGTGGCACTGATAACACCACCACTGCCAGCTCCCACATTTGCAAGGCCTATGTAACCTGCATCCACAACTACCTCAGTAGAAGTACGCACTGCAGGGAGGCAATCATCAACATGCCCACCTACCTCTACTTCTTTGAGCATTGGCAGTGACCCCAGTGGCCCAATGTGAAAGTTGACCTCCCCACTTTGGGACTTCTTTACGGTCAGCAAGCAAGAGCCTAACATTGCCATATTCTCCATATGCCATGCAAGTGTTTGACGAGGTAAAACTAGTACACACTATGCTACTGGAGGCCAAACAACCCATATGAAAAAGACATCATGCTATCCACTGGGAGGCACACCTTAAAGAAATTCCTGCAGGTGGTGTTGGTGAAAGTGATGGGAGCAAGGAATATGCTCTGATCACAGCAGAAGGTGAAGGGGATGAGAAAGAAGAGGATAACGTCTTTACGCAAACCAGCCCTGTCACCAGCAGTGCACTAATATCGCCCACATCAGTAATGTCAAAATGGCACAATAGTCAGAGTCAAATGGAGACACCACAGCAACAGCATACACTGCCTCCCCTGAGACACACATTGAGTCTACCACCTTCTTCTCCCCAGAAGTTGCCTGCGTCAGTAGCACCAGAAAAGAAAATAATCCATGCTACTTTTACTTCCATGTTTAGGTAAGAGGGGCAGTACAATAGCAACCACCAAATGGCACATTTTTACAACAGGAAGCTGGCTAAAATGTTAGTGCTGGACCTCCTCCCTTTTTCTTTTGTGAAAGGAGTGGATTTTCTAGAATTTGCGGCGGCCATCTGCCCAAAATGGAAGGTTCCCAGCCAGACCTATTTTGCTAAAGTTGCTGTTCCAGTGCTCCGTTACGATGGCATGTGGACCAGTTGTCAAGCCACTTATTACATGTGTATCACTGCACACAGGATCTCTTTTGTGGGGGTTGCAGAAATTATATCTTCAGGTCTTTACTCTGATTACATTTTTGATACCACTCGGAAGCATGCAACAGTAGCCGTGTTTGTCGTTGAAAAATTCCACACAGCTACAAACATCTTAGAAGACTTTAACAGCAAGGTGTTGAAGGGCTGCAACCCAGAGAGCTTAACATTGGATTTGTTGCCACAGATGATAGCAGCAATATAGGTAAGGTCATGGCAGATGGCGGCTATTTCAGGGTCCTGTGTTTGGCTTGCTGTATCAACATCATTGCACAGGCCTTTCTCAAAAAAGAATACTGAGTCAGCAACTTACCTACAGAAGAATCTTCACTGATTTCAGCCATTATTTTAAAGCTTGGAAGCATTTGAGGATCATTCAGCATGATAATAGAGTGCCAGTTAAAGTCCTCCTACAGGAGGTGCCAACACATTGGAACTCTACCTATTAAATTTTGCAAGGTCTGTTTGAGCAGTACAGACCTATCATTGATTATGTAATGCATAGAGGGGATGCAACTGGGAAAGGCATGATCTGTGAGATGTACAAATTGGGCCAGGTTTAATGCCTGATAGAGATACTGTTTTCCTTTGAGGTTTTCACACGGAAAGTCAGTAAGGAGGACAGTATGATGGGCCAAGCTATCTCATTGTTGCATCTGCTACTGGACCAGCTAAAGAAGATGTCTGAAATGTACGCAGATGTGGACAAAAATAAGATATGCATGAGTTGGTGGAGAGCTTAATCCTTCTCTTGGCTGATACTACAAGGCTGTAAAGAGACATTGTGTCATCCAAGCAGTACATCTGTGCCACAGTTGTTGATCCATGGTACAAAAAATTACTGGCCACTTACATTCCTTTTTCAAAATACAAGACATGGATTGCTGAGCAGACAAGCAAAAATTAGAGGCCCACCCCCGGGAAGAGGTTTTGGGGTGCAGTCTTCAACTTCCATATGGTGGAGCGATGTTGGCTCACAGCAGCCAACATCAGAAACAAAAGCACCAGCAACAACCACAACCACAGAAGCATCAGCCCTACCCTCTGGTTGGTGTCAAGTGACATGGCTTACATCCCAGGCAGAAGAGAAGGCAAAAGAGGTTGAGCAAATTGCAGCACCAATGACCATTCAGAGGATGGTCCACGACTATCTGGATGATCCGACAGAGTCTATCTGAATCAAAACCCATTGGTGTATAGGTATGGAAAGATGCGCCAATGTCCAGTGCTCAGCAGGCTCGTGATAAAGTAGCCAGTGTGTCTGCTGAGCATGTGTTCAGTGCAGCTGGCACAGTGGTCACATTGAGACGGACCAGTCACTTGCCTAAGAACGTGGAGAGATTGGCCATAATCAAAATAAACCAACACTTTATAACACCAAATTACACTATACCTGAAATAACATAGGAAGAAGGGAGGTCGATTTGTCAGACTCAGGTCATAGTAGTGGGTAAGCTGACCAACGTCTTGGCAAACAACCTGAGTTTGAGGATGAACTCTACTTCCCTGACTGAGTATGCCTGGGCCACCATAGAACTTTTTATCGCCAAACTGTTTTGCCAAAAAAATGGATATAGATAGGGGAACATTATATATTTTGTTTGTTTGTGTCTGACTGACTTATGCAACCCCAACCTTTTAGGCACAAGTATGGCCGGATCGGAGGTGGACTGGTGTGCAGTAAAGAAGCCTTCCCCCATTCCCTTCAATGACAGTGGAGAGAAAATGCCTACCTCCGTCCTGTGACTATTCTTTTTTTTTCAGACCCTAGCAGGACTGCCCCAGAACATTTGATTTACAAGACTGCCCAATGTGTGTTGCATGCATCGAAGAGGATCGACAATTGTGTACCACCATGCTTGGATTGGAAAAGGTAACTATTGCACCAACGAATGATATACGAGTGATTGCGAGTGATGATCCATGCAGTGGCAGACAGTGAGGGTGGGTGTTGAACTATAATTTGTAAGCTGGATTGTGATGATTTGCAATGTTTTTTGCCTGATGGGTGATAATTCTTCCTGAAGGTGATTGGCCCTTCCCCATTGACACTTAGGGCCTGATCACGAGTTTGGCAGTGTGGGCGTGTACCACCATGTCGGCAGCCCACTCCCACATGCCAAACCTCTGTATGTATCGCCTGCCAGATTATGACTTTTTTTGTCACTGGCGGGCAGTTCTTTGGCGTTCTCATGGCGGTGCCTATGTAGGCACCGTAATGGGAAGGTCGAAGACAGTACCTGCACGCCATGGACTGTGCAATCCATGCTGTTCAGGTAATGGCGTGCACAAAATGTACCCACCTGCCTGCACCCCATTGCCCTGAGGCAACAGGCCTCTTTCCTCTTTGTCACAGTTTTCATGGAGTAGGAACCGCCAGGAAAACCGTGGCAGAGAGGAAACTCGCAATATGCTTGGCGAGACCGCGCCGGTCCCGCCAAGCATATTGCAACCTCAAGACCACTGTGCAACTGCCAGGGAATGGCTATTCCTGCATGGCTGCAGCAGTGCAATGTCTGTCCAACCACCCAAGTTGTGATAGGGTGGTCAGACTGCTGATGCGGTGGTTGCTGGACTGCCACCACTGGGCCCTGCGAGTCTCTTGGTCCTCAGACAGCCAGACTTGTAATTAGACCCTTAGCGTGATTTGCTTCCCAGGTCTACTCCTTTGTTTTCTGGTTCACCCTCTTCAAAGACCAGACCAGTCTGTTTAGTTAACAAACACAAATCTGCACAAAAAAGCTACTCAGTGTTTCTCTTCGTGTTCATCAACAGCAGTGAACTACAGGTCGATCTCTCTTATTTCGATCGGGAGTCAGAACTGAGCTGGACAGATTCATTACTTGGAGTCAGGAGTATGACGATGGAAGGACTCAGAGCGGGGCTAACTCAACAACAGCCAGAATAAGGAAGCTATCAACTTCAGGGAAACCAACATGATGATGATGATGATGATGATGATGATGACTCTAAAAGGCCTACTCAGTTCTGTGGACTGGTGAGAGGTGCATTAGTTTGGGAAATGCAATGTTGATTAGTGTGTGTGCTGGCTCAAATTTGAAAGTTCTCTATTATGTAGTCGGTGGGGGGGTCTGTTGTAAGTAACTTTAGACAGACATGTGATGTCACATCATCACAATATGCACACACTTGGCTAAATGTTATGATGACAGTTGTGAGATTGATCAGCCCGGTACATGCAGCACTTGTCTGTGATTGGTTGTAATTTACTCTCACTTCTCAGTTAATCGAATGCACATGAGTCTTAAAATGAATGATTGTAGCAGACTGTACTCTTGCTCTGCATCTGAGTCTTAATGGTAGATGCCTCATGAACCTTACCTTCTGTCCTTCTCCTTGACTCTACAATATCGTTTCTGTTTTACAATCGGCAGGCCTTCTCTTCTCTTGCACAAAAGGCAAAAGCTCCATAACACTCCTGCTTACCTTACCGGACCACCTCAGCCAGGCACCAGACAGACAATTCGAGAAGAATGCACATGCACCGCCCAATTTGGCAATATAGTATCAATTTCTTTTTTTTAAGAACTCTGTGGGTTCACGTCACTCCTCCATAATTTGTATTTTTCAAACCTAGATGACAGAACATTTAAATATATAATACTAACTTTGGTCTCTGGGGCTGAAGGACTGTGTCATACTCATTCCTTCATTTCCTTCCACAACAGATTGATGATGTGCTGCTCATCGCCCGGATAAATATTGTACTGTTTGTATTTTTCACACCTTTCCCTAAATCCCCATTCCCATCCATTCATCAAAACCCCAAACCCTCTTCCCCCTGGCTGGTGATTTATTGAGGTGTGATCATAAATAGATCACACACTTGGTGGGACGGATGTGGTGAAAGTGACACCAACTCACTGCAGGATCTTCTATTACTTGAGCTAGAGCCTATACTGGCCCCATTCACCCATCCACGCATAAAAGTGATCCATATTATAGATATAGAAAAACATAATTCATTGCATCATCATTCAGGCCTTGTGTTGGGTAAACCCTTAACCTTATTGACCCCGCTCCAGACTGTTCCTGACTTGGTGATTTCGCAATATTAGTTTAATTTAAATGCTAGCTCCCCATTGCTCAGAAGAAGTTACTTTTGTTATTTTTTGTTTCATTATCAGGTATTCTTTGTTGTGTCATGATGGTAGTAATCGGGTCTCAATATTTGTAAAGTCATGATATAAGTATAACCCACTAACTCTGTGTTTTTCTTTCAATTAAGTTGCCTGTGATGGATAATTCTTTTGATTAATCCTGCAGTTGGAGCTCACCTCGTTGGGAATGGGACCTCGCTTGTGATGCCTTCCCTGTTAGTGCACTGGCCTGCGTCTACTACCACCACCATCAAGAACGGCACCTTGGCAAACCCTGCAGTAACTAAAATTTTTGAAGATTGAGAAAGGTAGCAGTCATCTATTCAGGTTAGAGAACTATGAAGTGAAGTGAACTAGTTTAGTTAGTAAGTAACTAACTTATACTGCAAATAAGTAATTGTTTACTTAGGTTGCTGTTATCTATTCAGGTAAGAGAACTATGATGTGAAGCAAACTAGTTTAGTTAGTAGCGATCTACCTTCCACTGCTAATTAGTAATTGTTTATTTATTTCTACTGCAAATAAGTAATGGTTATTTACTTTGCTGTAGGCAATATAGGTCACGGCAGCATACCCCGCTAATGGTCAAGATAGCTACAGATGGTAGTAAGACAAGGGCAGACAGCTAACTATAACTATACATTTTGATAAGTGGATTAAAAAAGCAGACTGTGCCAAAAAAAAGGCAGCCGTGCAAAGTAAAAGTAAAATGCCCAAAAACTACTTCAGGCATAAAGTATGATAAAATTATTTTTCCCTTTACTTTTTTACAACAAAACAATCCACCCTCTTGACCCACACCAGGTCCACGCCTCTTTCCAAACAAATCACCCCATCCCCACCCAGTGTCCACAGAACATTGTCCACTGTTATTGTTCATTGTTAGAAGTTAATAAAAACCGTCACAATATTTTAACAATTATTACAGAATAAAAACATTTTTGCTATAAAATACATCGCATTTCTAATTGATCCCTGCACATTATTTTGCAATTAATACTGAATAATGGAACCTGTTTAAAATAAAATACTTTGCTTTTAAAATTAATCAGTTTCTAAAATGTGCAAGTTGACATTACAGGAATACCAGATAATAAAACATTTTGCATCTCATCATGTTGTTACATTTCCTTCAATTGTAGCCACTCGCATTCAGTTAAATTGTTATAAGGTAAGTGGCATATGCATCAGTATAAGAAATTAAATGCTTTTTTAAAATTTTTATTTATATAAGGTATCAGCGTCCAATGCATATATGGATGTCAAAATCAACTATTTGTTTAGACAGAATTTCTCATACTGGAGCTACAGCCTTGGAATTCTGTTTGACTGATTTATCGTGTGGTTGTAAAAACTTCAAAAGTTTACAATTTAGCTGAGGGTCCGTAGAGTTGAGGCTCCTCATGATTGCTGTTCTGCAGGTACAAATCCTCCTCTCATTAAATAAGCGTTTTAGGTATATGAGGCATGCATTTGTTAGTATGGGACATACATTTTTTGCATTTGGTTTGCATATGTCCCATACATATGCAAACCAAATGCAAAAAATCCTCCTTAGGGGCGCCACATAACCTACACGTTTTTGGGCCTTTGTATCTCCATGGGGGTTTGCCTGCTAAGGATGGCAGTTCTCCTTGGCAGTTCTCCTAAGCGTATAGTCCAACAAAAGTCCAAACTCACATTCCCAACTCCCTTCCCACCTTTTCCACCCAAAACAAACATCCCTCCCAACAAAACAAAACATTTAAAAAAGGCCTAGAAGAGGGCATCATCTATGCAGGTCCGGTGGACATCAATGCTCTGCTCTGTCAGGGCCAGCCTTTTCTCAAATCTGTCCATCTGCTGCTGGAGGCGGCACTGGAATTGGCAGTCTGAGTGGGAGGGGAGACAGCACTGGGTGCAAGGGTACCTGAGAGCTGGCGGTGACAGCGTATTGACTTGGAGGCTGGCAGCTGCTGTTGGCTGGGGTCTGCTTTTTCCGGCTCTTACTCCAGGGCCACCAGCCAGCTGTATTCAGCCTGTATAGTTTCCAGCCTCTGCCGCCGTAGCCAGGCCGCTATCTCCTGCTGTGTCAATACAGGTGGTGGACCAGCAGGAGTAGCAAAATGAAGGGAAAAAAAAGTAAATTGTAAACAATGCTCTGTACAAACACTTGTTTAAAATTAAATAGTTGCACAGTCGGAGTATATTGGACCATTGGAAATTGATGTGATTAGGAGAGTTACAGGGCCATTTTTTAGACCCACATGCCTCATATAAGAAGTACTGACTGTTTGGCTGAAAAGAATTAAGGCAGAACAAAACCAGATAAAAAAAAAAATCTGAGTGATTTTATGTTTTTCTTTTAAAGGCTTTCCTAGTACAAAAACTACACAGCACTTTGTGTGGAATAATATAAATAAATTACCTCTCATTAATGAGTAAGGACTTATGCACAATGGAGTACAGGCTATTGTCCTAAATGAATGGAAGCATGCTAGCCAACGCATCGGGTACTTTCCTACTCGGCAGTCTGCAGCTGGGGCAGCTGTAATGGACAGTTATCTTACTTTAATTCCAATGACCCTGCTCTTCTCCAACTCCCTTTCAAATTCTACCCTGACTCCAAAGAGGATGAATAATAAATAAGATAATACATAAAACACATCACAAATAAAATGCGGCTCTCCTGTCTGCCATAAGTAGACAGTGGGAAAAACTATGCACTGCACTACAGGGAAAGGAATGTGAAATATAGATAGTATTTGGCATGTTCATCACAGAGTATCACATCTGCCATACTTGAAATCAGGCACTTTATCCCACATTACTCCCTGGACTTATGCGCAATACAATTTAATTCCAGCAAATTAATTTGCTTGGCAGTAAAGAAAGGAAACTCAACTTACTCTACTGCAGGGAAAGTTAGAGTGATTAAGCTGGGTAGGAAGAGCTTTTGCTATAGAATAGTGGGGTGTCACTGATCATTATTATGTGCCTATGCTTTGGCTTAGTCGGTCACCTTGTGCTCGGTTTTCAATGCATTGAAAACTTTGTAAATGGTACATTAAATGAAGCAGATATACTTTGCTCAGCCATACTGCAATCATAATGCTGCACTTAGGTCATGGGTGGTAATATGTCAGGGGCAGGGAGAGAGGTGATGAATGAGGATGGGTGGGATACATATCTGCCTCGTTGTACAAATACAGTAATTGACTCAAGGAAGTAGACCAAACATTAAAACATACCCCACTTTGAACCATAGGTTTGATAAAAACCAATTAAGTGAAGTAGGTGATCATGCCCCTCTCTAGAAAAGCTCCCTTGTTTCTTCATCCAAGCAATTATTCATTACTCCTTTCATTCTTCTATATTCACCCATTGATAGCCACCATGATTTAAGCTTTTACTTTCTCTCATCCAGTCTTTTACCGAAATTTCCAATCCATATATCCAATCAATTCAATAAACTTTATTCAGCCATCAGACCATAAAAGTACAAAGTGCATATGTACAGCCAAATAAAAATTTAAATATGTTAAAAGACCTTCATAAGACATAGATACACAACAAATTGTCTTTAAAAAACATAATCCTTCACTAAAGTCTAAAACTGTACAATGATTACTTTTTAAGAAATGGCTAGCTAGTCAATTTGAGATACCCAATACATAAGTGCACTAGATTATTTAAACTGTATTGCTAGGAATGATATGCATAGGCTGTTATAGTAGTACGAAATGCAAAACACACAAGATGATGGACGGAATGCTGCACATTGGCAAACATTCACCCCCAGTCACAGATCTGGGTTTAATCCATCGATATTTTGCTTCACCACGCCACCCCAGTTCAGACATAGCCATATGCAAATCAGTCTTGACCCTGTGCCTCATGGGAACAGTCCAGACCGAACTGCCAAGCCATGTCTTCCCTGGACCGGAATCAAGCATCCTAGGACCGGTTTCAGGCTATCAGCCTTCATCAGCCAGGATAGCTTGACTCCAGTGGCGTAGTGAGCACGGGACCCACGTCTGGGCATACCCTTCCCACTTAGGGCGAAATGCAAAACACACAAGATGATGGACGGAATGCTGCACATTGGCAAACATTCACCCCCAGTCACAGATCTGGGTTTAATCCATCGTTATTTTGCTTCACCACGCCACCCCAGTTCAGACATAGCCATATGCAAATCAGTCTTGACCCTGTGCCTCATGGGAACAGTCCAGACCGAACTGCCAAGCCATGTCTTCCCTGGACCGGAATCAAGCATCCTAGGACTGGTTTCAGGCTATCAGCCTTCATCAGCCAGGATAGCTTGACTCCAGTGGCGTAGTGAGCACGGGACCCACGTCTGGGCATACCCTTCCCACTTAGGGCGAAATGCAAAACACACCTGGCTTGGCAGTTCGGGCTGGACTGTTCCCATGAGGCACAGGGTCAAGACTGATTTGCATATGGCTGGGTTCAAACTGGAATGGCATGGTGAGCAAAAAAACGATGGATTTAGGCCCAGATCTCTGTACTGGGGTGAATGTATGACATTGTTCTGCATTCTGTCCATCAACTGTTGTTTTTGTTATAGTAGTACTTCTGCTAGCACAATGCACATTAAAATCAAGGGCTGAATAATTGCTCAGTGGCTGAACTCCATCGTAATTGGACATGAGTTCCACCACCAACAAGCCTGCGGGGATATATCATATTATAGGCCTGTTAAGGTGGTGGCAAAGTTAAACTATGGGCCTTTCTTCTGATTCCCCACATGTGGCCCAGGAACTTCGCAATTGGGCACACAAATAATGGTCTAGTATCTGATTTTAGTATCCGCAAAGCTGCTCTCGAGTCACGGGTTCCAAGCAATTTACAGACAGGGACTAGCCATTTCGCCCTAGGTCTGAAGTATGCAGGGCAAGCAAAAAGGACATGGCCAGTTGATTCAGTTGTACAGAGCAACAAGGGCAGCCTTTATTCTGGGCAGCGTTACATGACCAGGATTTTACAAATTAATTTATAGGCAGAGAGCTGTGCCTGAATTGTATGTATAGTTTCCTATCGGTCGGCACCTGGATAAGGTCAAGGTATCCTTCCAGGGTTAGTTTAAAATCGTAAATTCCTTGGTTAGTCTACCCCACCTGTTATCCCTGATTTTGTTCTGCGCTACCCTGCCCCAATACATTACTTTAATTTGTTTCTTAGTTAGTGGTTCTGGGCAGCTAATATGTTCCCCTTGACCCCAATACTAGTAATAAGGTTTCTAATATTTCTAATCCAGCCTATCTTTTTCGATGTGTCTAATGAACAAACTTCTTCAAAGGCAAGTGTGTATGGGGACAGTTCTGGAGTGGTTACTAGCCTCCGCGAAAATAGAGGCGGGCGGATCTTCGCTAGGTCCTTGACCGGTTTAATGCCCATGTCCAGTTTAAGGGGGCAGAGTAGTGTATTTGGTGGACGGGACACTAGGTTCCTAAGGAACTTGCTCTCAATCAATGTTAGGTCATTCACTTTATCAAAACCCCACAGCTATGCCCCATAGAGGGCACTGCTTACAGCCTTACAAATATATAGCTCTAGGGCTGGGGCAACCGGTTTTGTATAGGAACAACAGTGTTCTTTCCTTAGAGCCCCGGTTACCTGTGTAAACTTAAGGTAGGCCTTGTTTAGGTGTGGTTTCCAGGCCATCCCTTTGGACAGTTTAATGCCCAACTATTCGAAGCAGCTCACTCTCTCTAGGGGGATGTTGTTTAAAAGTAGGCATCCTTTGAAGGATTTTGGGGATTCAAGATCATCAAACTCATTTTTGATGTATTTATTTTGAGACCCCTTTGGTCACAAAAGATCTTAAATTGATTTAATAAAGTTTGGAGCCCCATGGGTGTTTTAGAGACAAGGGGCACGATTCACAAAAGTAATCTGAGACAAAATCCTAACTTTACGACTTTCGGTATTCACAAAAGGCATTTAGTAGTAGTAAAGTTAGGATTCCTAACTTTACTACTACTAAATGCCTTTTGTGAATACTGAAAGTCGTAAAGTTAGGATTTTTCTCAGTTTAGTAGTAGTAAAGTTGGGAATCCTAACTTTACTACTAATAAATGCCTTTTGTGAATCCCGAAAGTCGTAAAGTTAGGATTTTGTCTCAGTTTAGTAGTAGTAAATTTAGGAATCCTAACTTTACTGCTACTAAATGCCTTTTGTGAATACCGAAAGTCGTAATGTTAGGATTTTGTCTCAGATTACTTTTGTGAATCGGGCCAGAGGAGAGTATTGTTTGCAAAGAGAAGAGTTTCAATTTCCTCATTCCCTATGGAGGACACATCTGCTGGAATTACTGCTAGAAAGTTAACCACTTGATTGATATACAACAAAAACAATGTTCGAGCCAAAACACAGCCCTGACGGACCCACCGGCTAATCTTTACAGGATCAATGACTTGGCCCTGGCCGTCCCACCTCACCCTGGCATATTTATCTTCATGGAGGTTTATGAGTAGCAAGAGAATTTCTATGGGCATCCCCATCACTGTAATCACCAACCAGAGGTTGTTCCTGGGCACAAGGTCAAATGCCGACTTCAGGTCTATAAACGCTACGTATAGACTCCTTTTGCCCAGTACCACCACCTTCCAGTAAAGAAGAACAAAACGGAAGACCTGATCAATTGTTGCTGTTTTTTGGCAAAACCCTGTTTGTAATGGGGACAAGATGTGATTATCAGTCATCCAAACCTGTAACCTCGCTAGTAGGGAGCAGCAAAATACTTTTTTTAATGCAATCAATCAAACTAATGGGCCGATAGTTGGCCTGATTACTTCTTTCCCCCTTTATAAAAATGGGGATCACTTCTGCTCCCTTCCAAGATTCAGGAATTGGAGACCCCCCAGTGATGTCATTGGAGAGTCCAATTATGTATGTTGCCCAATTATCCTTGTCGGAACGCAAGAGGTCTCCTGGAATCCCATCCAATCCAGGGGCTTTGGCAGATACAATCACCTCTATAGAGGCCATGATTTCCTCCTTGGAGAAGGAAATCCCTGGCGTGGGGTGGGAGAAGTCTGGAGGAGATAGCCCTATGGCGAGACTGAAGGTGTTAGTATATAGAGCACCAAAGTGCTCATACCATGTGTTGGATAAGATGTTATTGGCTTAGGGAGGTTGGTTGTCAAAATTTCCCTCCCCCCCGAGAGCCCAGAATTTCCTGGTATCTGGTTGGGAACCACATATCCAAATTATCCATCCGTACATCCATCCATTCAGTATCCATCCTGTCAACCATCTATCTATTTTCCCACTAGCCACCCAGACATCCTTTCACCCATCCATGTATCCTTTCTCTTAAATATCATTTCACCTATCCATTCTTTTAACCTTCCATTCTTTCCCGTTTCCATCAACCCATCATTTTTAGCATTCATTAAACACGCTTTTGCTTAGCTCCAGATAGAATCGGCCATAAGAACTCAACCACTGATGTGGCTACTAAAGCGAGGGGTTCACGAGTCCTGACTCTTACAAAGTCCTTGTAGCTAGTGAGTATATTAGTAATTGTCCATAAGCAAGCATTGTGACTTACCACCGCCCATGCCTGCCACCAACCGCCTCCGAAGCAAAACTGCTCCCAGCACTAGTGATCTGTGCGGCTAGAAAAAAACATTGCACATTTTTTTAGATGCCAGATATGCCTCCCTTTATTTTTTTAATAAAAAAAATAATAACGCAATACATCACTACAGTCGGAAAGCAGTATCTTCTACAAAAATATCACTTTGGGCATTTTGTTGGTAGAGAACGTTAGAAAAGCCAGGTAGTCAAGCCAACCGAAAACGTTTCATAATGGAGGGCCAGAGCTATAGCCTACGATGATGATTTTGAGTCTTTGAAGCACAATGATGGGGTGGAATATTGGTGAATGTAGGACATATGGTGTTGGTTGGCAAATTCAATTATGTTTATGTTTATGTTTATGGATTTTGTAAAGCGCATAGCTGCCCATGGGCCTCCCAGCGCTGCGAAACAGGAGTAAGTGCGGATACCTCTCAGCCTAGAAATAGCCAGGTCTTTAGTTTCTTTCTGAAAGTTTCTTCCTCCGTGGTCATTCTTAGCTCTAAAGGAATAGAGTTCCATAATTTCGGTGCCAGATGTGAGAAGGATCTTCCCCCCATCTGGCTCTCCTTATTCTAGTTGTTGTGGCAAGATGTTCCGAGGAGGATCTCAGAATTCTGTCTGGTGTGTATGGAGTGATCAATGTTTTGAATAGTGTTGGGCCTTTTCCCTTAAGGGCTCTATGTGCTATACATAGCGCTTTAAACTTGATCCTTGCATGCACGGGCAGCCAGTGTAATGATTTCAGAGCTGACTTAGTGGATTCATGCCGAGGAATTTTTCGTAAAAGTCTGACTGCCGCGTTTTGCACCACTTGCAGTCTGTTAAGAACATACTTAGGTGACCCCAGAAAGAGAATATTCCCATAGTCCAGGCGGGACACCACCAATGCCTGAACCATGGTTCTCTGTACTTTCTCTGGGATGAGGTCCAAGATTTTTCGGAGCATCCTCAGGGTTCCAAAACAAGTGGCCGCAAGTTTGCTGGCTTGAGTCTCCATTGTGAGGTGGTGATCTAACCATACTCCCAGGTTTTTTTGGAGTTTTTATGTCCTGGTGGGTGCCCTAGTTCTTCCGGCCAGTTCACGGAAAAATGCGGATTTATTTTGTTGCCCAAAAACATGAGCTCAGTCTTGTCCCCATTAAGTTTTAGCCTGCTGTAAGTCATCCAGCTGGCTATTTTTATCATGCACGGGACTACCGAATTATTTGTTAATTTGGCATCCTTTGCAACAGAAATTACCAGTTGGGTGTCATCTGCATAGGTAATTATTGACAGTCCAAATTCCTGGACAATGTCAGCCAAAGGCTGCATATATAGATTGAACAGTGTGGGGCTCAGGGAAGAGCCCTGGGGAACCCCACATGTAACTTTGAAACTATCTGATAGCAACCCTCCTTCAGTGATTTGGAAGGATCGGTCATTCAGAAAAGATACGATCCATTTTAGGGCCTGACCCTGAATTCCTGCCCTTTCAAGCCTGGATATGAGCGTCGTATGGTCCACAGTATCGAACGCTGCGCTCAGGTCTAGCAGAAGGATAGCGGCCTCGCCCCCCTGGTCTAGAATGCCTTTCAATTTTTCTGTTATCAGCAGTAGGGCGGATTCAGTACTATGTGAGGGTCTAAAGCCCATTTGGGTCGGATGGAGGATCGAGTTCTCTTCTAGAAACTGGGACAGTGAGGAGTTTACATGCTTTATGGGACCTCATAATGTCTAGCAATGATGCACTATCATGGAAACTGCTTGTATACCGTATACGTCAATGTAAGTATAACATATGGTGGGTTGGGGGTCCATGACATTGGCCAGTCTCTTATTAACTGTTAGGGCATGAGCAAGAAAGGAAAGCCTTCTCAACCAACATGTGTGGTGAATAATATTAGCCTACTTGTGCCCGCAATCTTCACAGCAGACATTAGAGTACCAAAATTCTGTTCTTAGTCTTACAGTACTACAAGATATATATAGGGGACACGGAAAGCTTACTCACAAAGCAGAAGAAAACTAGAAACTAATACAGACAGGAGAAAGTCAGCTACAAAAAGAATCATGAAATAACTAGAATTAAACAAAAAATGGATAGAGGAGTTGGAAAAAGGAGACTATAAAAAAACAAGGCAACATTAAAAGTAGTATATTAGTGGGCACAGGTAAAAGTTAGGGAAATAATAATAAATATTAGGACTTACAGGGTGATCAGAACCTTCAGAGGCAGTGCTGGTGGTCAGAGACTCCTTACCTGCTCCTGGACCTGCCTCCGAGCTGCCCCTCTTCTTGCCCTTGGGTGCTGAGGTAAGAAATAAAGAAGATTAAAAAAAAGCAGATTAGTGGTACAGTTAATCTCCCTAAAAATATTATGACAGGCAAAAGCAGTAACATTTTCTAAATCAGATCGTCTATAGTACCAATATCAACTATCGAGTTGGCCATACTAATCCTAAAATCCCTATTCCAAACTTCCTTGACAAAAACTACATTTGGAACTAATGCATTGGAAGTAATGATCTTCAATTTTATTCTCATTTCTAAGCCCCCTTGATGGACCAACTTAGTCTCCCTTTTTTGCAACGCATAGATGCATACTATACATCACTATGAGATTGCTTGGGACTCTCCAAGCTAAATAATGAAAGTTACAGAGAACACTAAGTCATTGGTATCACTAATTCACTATCATGATGGCAGGAGGACAGAGGAGTCTTCAATGGCTTTTTAAATAATCTGCCAAAGTGAGCGCCAATGAGGTACGATTAGGTAGCATTGAACACCTGGCTAGCTCAAACTGGATCACATAATATTCTTAACATAAACTTAAATACCTCCGACTGTGAGTAGCATGAGAGTTTGAATTGTTTTAGCATTGTAGAACAGAAACACAACAAATATTTACTCATCAAGCCCCACAATCTCCATGCCTAGCATGTCCTGCTCGCAGTTGATCCTCCCAGTGGTGTGTCAGCTGCTGTTGGGTGCACTGGAATTTGGTGGTGTGGCACACACACCATTGTACCCTCCACCAACACAGTTGACACTCCCACAGGGGGTATCCGCTACCAGGCCTGCCTTTCATTGCCAGCATGAAGGGGAGGTGGTGCTGCACAAAACAAAAGTGCTGCCTCCTCCGCCTTACAAAAAATACGCAGGGATCCACCCCTTTATGGCGCAGAAGACCACAAGGCTTGGGGCCTGGGGCCGGCGCTCCCCTGCTCACCCTAGTCTGTCATGGAGTTGAGTGGGGAAAAAAAGAAATTACAGATGCATTATGACATTTCCTGTAATTTGGAAATTAAACTATTCTCATTAGAAGGATATTTCACTAACCTTAGTATTATTTTGTAACGTAAAATACTTTAATAGACCGTGGTCTCAATAAACTTGACTTACTGTTTGACTACTGTGTTTGAGTTGATAGACTCCAAACATGGGGTATAAACAGTATTTTTGATAAAACAATCCCATTACACATCCTGTTTAACAAAGAAAATCTTCTGACTTAGAACTGACTTATACCGGGAAATATGAGTAACCTACGACTTCATAAGTTGTACCATATTCACAAAAGCCAGTTCAGTAACCATGCGTAATGTTTGATATTCACAAACATGTTTAGTGCACTTCCCACACTGTCTACATATTTAACTTTTAAATGGAAGGTCCAGATGCAACTGCTAGAGAAAATGTGGAATTGATCCACACATTGAACTATGTCTAAAAATAATTTACCTAAGTGAACATTTTCTAAACCTAATCTGGTATATTTTGCATGTTTGCAAAACACACACATTTACAGTCAATATTGTTTTTAGGTAATTCCATACTTGAAGGCTACCACCAGCACGAAAGGAATGTTAGTGAATACCTCAAACATGTGTAACTTATAACAAGTGTAAATTTGACCTTCGAAAATTTTAAGATAGCCTGTTTTTCAGAATGGGGCCAATTTGTTCCATGTGAGAGAAATATGTTGGTTTATATATTGACAGTGAGGGTACTCCATCGCAATGGAGACTGAGTTCCCTCACCGCCAATATAATGATCCACAAGACACATTTAACTGCAGGTGGACCGTACGTTTTGCCACGGCGGAGACTACTCTGTCTGTGATGTGATCAAACTTCTCCAACAGCCCTGGGGAGTAAGGGCAGTCAGAGCACTAGCTACACTTCTGCCCACACAATTTAGATGTATGGACATGTGCTCATTTTTTACACTCCCTTATCGCCATGTAAAACCTGGCGGTAAGGAGAAGTAAACCCATTATAATGATCCCCTCGCCATGTGAGAAGCTTGCCATGGCGCGGGAAGCATTTTTTTTTCTCTTTTGAATAAAAGTCCTGTTTTAGGATTTAAAAAAAAAAAAATGCTGTTTGCTGCAGCAGGGCTGTGACATTCCGACACAGCCCTGCAGCAAACAGTTAAATGCATTGACAGGAACCTCCATGGCTGCGGTTCTTACCAATTCCTCTCTAAATGATTGCCTCCTTGGAGGTCATTTTAAATTACGTGGACTGTCACTCCACTGTGGGGACAGAGTAATTTATTTCAGCCCCATGGGGGAATGGCCGGCTGCCCGCCTAAATATAAAGAAGGCCCTTGGTGTTTATTGTATGCAGAAGCTCAAGTAATACATAGGTTCATTTGAAAAGAGCATTATAATAAATGTCAAAGCAAAAAGTATACATACAAGCTCACAATTCCTTTAGTAGCTTTGATAGTTTTGGAAATGTCACACAAATCTTGTATTGCCGTAGTTACCGAATTGATCATTTTGCCAATAATTAAATTCATATCAATTGTGCATTTATTTACAGGGAGTCTTCAGATACAGACCTTGTTGCATTGCTAGATAAATGAATAAATCAAATATGAGCTCACCTGCAGGTTTCCTAATCGTTGGATTTTCAGATTTTCCACATTTGCGAGTTCCACTCTTTGTTGCCTTTTTATTGATTTACTTCATAACTATAATAGGAAACCTTTTGATCTTGACTATAATTCACTCAAACTCAAATTTACATACAGCTATGTATTTCTTCCTTACTCATTTGTCATTTGTTGACATCAGTTTCACGTCAGTCATTTTTCCACAACTGCTGGTCCATTTCTTTTCAAAGGGCATAGAGCTTTCTCTCAACAAATGCCTACTGCAGCTGTACTTTTTCATAGCCTTGGCAAGTGTAGAACTCCTTCTCTTGAACGTCATGGCTTATGATCGTTATGTGGCCGTATGTGATCCCCTCCACTACATGACCATCATGAATAAGGCCATGTGCATGAGGTTAGCTGCTGGAAGCTGGACAGCAGGACTTCTTCTTGGAATACCACATACTGTTCTAATGTCAAGGTTCTCTTTCTGTGAGTCCCACATCATTAACCACATTTTCTGTGATATGACAGCACTGTTGAAGATTTCTTGCAGCAGCACTAGCATCACTGAGACTCTCAACTACGTGGAGGGTTCATTAGGGACAATGACATCCTTTATTATTATCATAATGTCTTATTGCAAAATTGCTTCTTCCATCCTGAAAATCAAGTCCAAGACTGGAAAGGAAAAAGCTTTCTCCACGTGTGCCTCACACATCAGTGTGGTTGTTTTATTCTATATATCTCTCTTGTCTACGTATGTTCGACCAAAATCAACATATTCAATGATAGAAAACAAGATAATGTCTTTGTCATATGTTGCTGTTACACCCCTATGTAACCCCATTATATACAGTCTGAAAAATGCTGAATTTAAAAATGCCTTGAGGAAGGCAAAGAACATAGCATGATTCCTTAGCTGAGAGAAAAGTGCATGATTTCGATGGTTGCAAAGCTAATTTAAATGCCCAAGTATTTTTAATTTCTGTTGCAGTACTGTTTTGTATAATGTTTGCCATATTTAATTAATCACACACTGTGGGCAGTGTCTTTTTTAGCATTACAATGCTTTTATGAAGAACTAATTGTTTACAGAAATAAGTTGCAAATATCTTTGCCCAGGCCAGGGATTTGATAAAGTAACAAAACATTCTATCTGACCCGTTGACACAAATAATTTGGAACAAAAGTTGGGAATTATTTCAGCATTTTACATGTTCATTTTTGCAGGTGGTACATTATTTTGGCTGTGAAATGAAAATATTTTTGAAAAGTACACAGTTCTACCTACACCTCCTTCAATCATCACATAACATTTTCACAGTTTTTTCATGGTTTGGCATTTTATTTTTTCCTAATTCTGTGATGAGAAAACCTTCTTGAGCCTGATCATATAAAATGAGGATGAAAAAGATATGTTTGAACATGATCTGTGCCATGCTTTTAGACTGACTGGAGTCATTTGAAACTTAATTCTAGTGGCAGTGACATTTCCACCTTTATCAGCTGAAACTAAATCTTATTCACTGAAATTTGACGGAAATGAATTACTTTCAATGGCAAACCGGAATCCAGCAACTACCAACAGAATTGAAAATAATAACAAAAAACAACACACTGACAAAGCATAATATAAGAAAACAACCACATGAAAACGCAGGACAACAATAGGAACACAGTGGCAATACAATAACAATATTAGAACTAGCCATATCAATAATATGATCCTTAATGCAATGCAAAAAACAAATTAACATAACGTAAGCCAACACAACACACCACCAATGCAACAAAATTGAATTCTGCACCATTCCAAATATTCAGCTACAATTCTGAGGGTCTGAGTAGGCCTTACTGCTTGTAAACCAGGGTGCATGGTATTTAAAGGTACGGCATGTAAAAGTTTAATGTTAATCATGTCATAAAAGTGAAAAGGCCCTGAAAGCTGTTTTCACTGAAGCAGAGTTTGGGTCATTGGTATACAATATTAAATGTAATTTTGTTATCTCCAGCAAGGAAGCAACTGCAAATTTCATATTTGGATTTGTAATAAATAGTTTTCAAAAGGTACTTTTAGAAAGTTAACTTTTCCCTGCCTAAATCCTCTAGATGCCCATTTATATGAGCTCGTCCTCACACCAAGAGCTGAGTAGCCCTCTTGGGTGTGGGGAGCTGTCCTGTAAGTAACACCAGGGCCTGCTGCCTCCATTGTCCCTCTAGTCCGGTAGGCTCCAGGAACCATTTTTCAGTGACCACAGTGGAGGGGTTACTCATTTCCCTGGCCACACCTCCAGGGTGGGCAAATTAGCTCTACACAGGTAAGAACGTCTCTGCCATCTTGGCTTTAGCTAGACAAGGGTGCTTCAGGATTGTTTTCAGTAGAGCACACAGGGAATGCTACACAAGTATGTACGGTCACCCCCAGGAACTTGTCTCCCATTGTTTAGGGAGTGGCTAGATGTTTCTCTGACCTACAGGCTGACCAGTTTTAACTGGACTTTTTCTGGATCTTGCTGCTGGCCTCTGCTGTGTAGATTCTTGACCCCCAAGTGTTGTCTCCAAAATCCTGTACCCTTGGCTGTCCCTCTACACCATGTTGAATGTCAATCTTTCTCCTACTTTACTGTTGGATTGATGAACACAAAATGGAGCATTGATGCTGCCCAGAGTTGATATGCCCGCCCCCTACTTCTTTTTCACACTCTGCTGTGGTGTAAATGATTCGCGGGAAAGATCTATACCAAAGTGTATCTAAGGAGAAAAGCAATGACCCATACTCATTGTCTGAACATTTAAAATCTCACATAATGCATTGGGTATCACCACACTCATATGTAATTAAACACATATTGTCTTTAAATCTAATGAGTGACATCATCAAGGATTTCATTTATCATGTTATGAGCAATCTAATATTTGAGGTCATAAGCAGTGCGAGCTATAGTTGATTAAACTAATGTACATCAGCAGTTTTTTTTACATTAGTTTGTGTCTCATTTTAACACATCACCATAAAGTCACTTTAACCTTTGTCTTTTCAGTGAATTTCTGTGGATTTCCAATCATATTCTAAATTGGCCCAGCTCTGAAACCATCTGTGAGTGCTAAAGCCCTATTATGTAGGGCTTGGACAGTATGCAGCATGGTTCGGCTGCAGTACTTGACCACAAGGTCAGGCCCTGTGCTCAATACTCTGCCAGCACCCAACCTGTGCTGCACACACCGTTCGTCGGTTCACAATGGGGGTTGTCCACAGGGCCTGACCTCAAATCCAGGTTCTGCAACCAACCCGCAAAAAGCAGCAAATCCATGCTGAGCACAGCCTCTGGCCATGTGGAGGGGGGTTGGCCACTAGGTGGCGGATTTACAAGCCCCTTGTGCCACCAGTACATCACTTTTTGTGACGCACCAGTGGCGCATTTTACTGCCACCCTATGTGACTTTTCCTGTCCTTGTAAATATGGCCCCTTTGCACGCAGCACTTTGCATGAAAAGGGCATTCCATGGGTGTTGCTGTGGGTGTTCCCACGCAACACCCATGGAACCAGAGACATTTCCAGATTTACGAGAAATCGTAAATCTGGAAATGTGTCTGAAGGCCACGTCTCCCCAAGGGAGGCGTAGGGAGGCGAAACGAGGAGAAAAGTATTCATTTCTCCTACTTTTTTTCCTCTGTCTATGCATGCTGCATTCTGCGGCACACATAGAAAGAGGAAATCACCTCCGGTGATTGTTTATGTACAGGAAGGTGTCCCTTCTTGCACATAAACAATCAGTAAAAGAATGACGTTTTGCAAGTTCTATGTTTGCTAATGCAGCACACACAGAAGTTGAAAAACGCCATTTCTGATTGTTTATGCAGGAAGGGAACCCTTCCTGCACATGAACAATCTCCCCACAACGCAGGCATTCTTGCAGCATGGTGCAAGGGTGCCTGCACCAGCGCAAGTCAGCAGTTTGCACGCCAGCGCAGGGGGAAGCACAGAGATGCAACATATTGTTGTAAATATTTCGCATCCCTGTGCTTTGAAAGTGACTCAGTGAGGTGCAGCCAAATGGCCTGCTGCATGCACTGAGTCACTTTCCTTTTAAATCTAACCCTAGGTATTTTCTAAATTCTCCCTTTGTGGGCACCCTGCCAATACTGTGCACAGTTTGCCTACCAAAATCTTTACTTTTTTTAAATTATGGAACAGTTAAGTGACTGAAAAGATGGTTTGGGTGAGTAAACAGATGTGGAAAGGGATGCTGCAGTTATGCAAACATCTCCCTTCTTAACAATTTTTAGCCCATATAAAATATATTGTGCCTCAAATTACTATAAGTTAACACATCTCCTCACAGTTGTAACTTGCTGGCTTCATACCTGAATGAACAAGTAATAAAAAAACACATTATTATGTTTACTACAAACCAAGAACCCCATTGTAGTGTTTGACTTTCTTAGGGCAGCAAAGCAGAGCAATCCAAGGCTATCTCAAATGAGGTGGTGTGGGCTAGTACCTCAGTTCACTGTTACGCAACAGACAACATTCAATAAGTCATTGTCCAGTGCTTTTTTTTCATAAAAAGAAAAAATACTTCACATCAACGTACACATAGCTACAAATAGCCAGAAGGAAATGCCTATTGTGACACACTCATAACACTTTACACTCCTAGGGAATCCAGAACCCTATAGCCAAAATTCCCTGCACCCACACCAGACACAATCTAAGAGGGCTTTGTTAACAAAAAAGCTAAGGCTACTGGCTTTGTCCGGTTGTCACCACATTAATAAAACTGAAACATGGCTTAATAAACCAATTCAACAAAGTTCAAATCAATGAGGTTGTTCCAACAATGACATTCTTTAAGGCATGTCAGTTTTAACCTTGAGGTTGTCAAAAAAGCATTTCAAAGTGTGTCAATGACCATCATCAAAATGTAATGATTGACTATGTGCTTGTCAATACAACCTTTTTCATGACCTTGATTACATCATATAACATTGCATTGTCAATATTATTGTTAACAAAGCATTGGCAAATCAATTTAATTTGTGCATAAATCATTATGCTGCACTGAAGCTTTAGAACCAATCAACAGACGTTCTTGCATTCCAGAGCTAATGTATAACAGCAAAAGCTCCAGCAGTGCCTGAAACTGTGAGAAACATCTCTCAAGGTCATAAATATAACCCCCTGGGTGAACTAGGGAATCGTCGGGGAACCTTTGGTGGTAGGAGTACTGCACACCTGGATGCCAGAAGAGCATTCCATAAAAGGGTTAATGGTGCCTCTGCACTTTCTAAGGCACCACCAAATCCATAAATGCACGTGCCACAGATTATTCTGGTGGTTTTCTTTAGCCCAGAGGCATGTATGTATTCTAGAGTTGCTTTCCCATTCCGAGATGCCTTTTGTATTTTTCGATTACCATGTAACCTGGCAAGGCGCCTTTACATTTTTAGGGGACTTGTGGCTCCTGCCCCTATTTGGGGCATCTGGCATATGGAGGTGGCAGGCAGTAGTAAGAGCCCACTCCAGTGCTGCTCAGGTAACTTTCCACCAGGCCGACATTGCTCTTGTGCTGGCACAGGAGTAAGAATGTGTTTTCTCCTGCCCACATCTTCATGGGCTTGCAGCGAAATGGTGTGTGCCTTCCACCACCCAGACATGGGTATAGGAAATGGGAACGCACATCCCAGTAGGGGAGCATAATGACACTCATCTGCTTATGCATCTGTTCAGAGGTAATAAGTGGGCTGCACCACTGGCCCTTAATCTGAAGCCAAAAATCCTTATGTCCATTCTTGCAGTGGGGTCTGGTGGTTTCTCCTTCCAGCTGTTGATTCCTCTGGCGTCATCGCTTACGGTGTCACAATCTATTCCTTGCGCAGCATTTTTTAAGAGTGGGTGAAACGTTTTAGTAGTTTTCCACATCTGCCCACTCCTAGGGTGCCACATCATCACTCTACCCCTGCCCTAACCCTCCTACACTGCATTAAGGAACATTTCAAGATTGAGGTTTGAAGTGGTCTATAGAAAGACCATCCCTGAGAGCCTCATCCCTGCCCCCAACTGACACAGTTTCACAGAAATATTCCAAACGGAAGACCCTCCTGTGTTTGACTCCAGAGGATGTCTTCCTCTGCTCCTGTCGGACTCAGCATTTTCAGGCCAGGTGCAATCTGAGGAGCTAATTAGCACATGCAGGTGCTTCGCATTCTCCTTTCCCAGGAACAAGACCAAGCACTCACAAATGGTTCTTATGTGTATGGAGGCCGCTGATGCTTCTACTGGAGAGCCGAGTAAATAACTCCCAGTAGGGGGGACAAAGGCCTTGAATCTGGTTATGAGCTGAACCAGGGAAATAGGACAATTCTCCAAGTGCCATTAGCAGTGCAGTTATGATGATTGTGACTGTGGACCTACTGTTGGGGTACATGTTTACCTACGGATTGATACCTGAATGGTATCTCTAGGCCCAAGTAGGGAGAAACTGTGCTGTGGCACAGATTTCTCCCTTAATGTACAGTTCAGTAAAGCAATTAGCAGAAAGAATTAATTCACAAACAACTAAATATAGGCATGGAAACAAAAATAGACACATAAGCGTTTCATGTACCTTCAAATTAGGTCTAAGTGCACTTATCCAAAAGTGACATGAAACTGCTCCAAGCTTTCTATGTAGATTTATCTCAGTTCATTAAAGACTGAGGAAGAATGTCAGTGTCTGAACTTCGTGTGGTGTCATTAATGTCTCATAAACGTTTGTAAGGTTTAGGTTTAGAATTTCACAAGAGTTAGGTGACTTCAACATTATGTAAGCCACACAGCCTTTTCTAGTGTCCTTACTGGATATGGTTTCACTGCAGGAGAGTGACCCAAATGGAGGAGAGTTTGGGAGATTTTGAGAAGGAAACCTTGGGATAAAATATGTTTTTGGTCATCATGTTTATTTTGTTTTAGCGGAAATGTATTTTGGAATGAGTCTTTTATATGGGGAGGTCCTTTGCAAGTGTAGTGTGTTATTTTCGTTAGCAAAACCACATTTTATTAACATATTTTATTGTTTTTGTTAGGGGAGGGCATACTTTGCTGCAGTTTGGTTTTTTCCAGTATTTAAAGCCTAATTTGTATGGTTTAAGGAAACAATACTTTCCAATGTTCGTTTTACGGAAAGGTTTAAGGATATTGATTTTGTTGGGTGTTGGCACCTTTGATGGACTAACACGTTTTCTGGGGTTTTTTGGGTTGAATTTTGACACATTATTTTGCCAAATCCTCCAGCTGAGCATTTAGCACCTCTTTCGCAAGTCAAGTGACTAATGACCAGGAAACCCTAACTCAGGCCTTTGGTCACTCTCCTAGCATATCTTCTTTCTGCTCCAGCAGGTCAGCTCCTCTCTGGATTTTACCATTTTGAACCTGCATTCACTAAATGGTTTGTTGGTGAATACCATGGGGCATATTATCCAGGGCAGTATCGCCACTTTAGCGGCACTTTTTGCCGATAAAGCGGCGATATTTTTATCGCCCTATTAGCAAGCTGTCGCTAACAGCTGTTAGCGACAGCTTAATGGCGATAGCGGCCGTTTTGTTGCCGCTTTGCATGTCAGCGATAATTATCGCTAATGACATGCAAAGTAGGCGTTCCCAACTAAAAGCAACTGCAAACAGTCGCAAACACAACTTCCCCTATTATCAATGCCCGCGAGCGTACAAAAAGTTGCGCTAACCGCGATTATCGCTGGAATTTAACACCTGATAAAAACTTGACTTAACCATCTTGTCAATTGGAAGTGGATTGTAAGGTTAAGTCCTCACCTGCCTATTAGCAAGCTTTTCATTAGTGCAGTGAATTTATCGCTGGATTTCTCGCGCTATTGCTGGGTTTCGCCGCTATCGCTGGATTTTTTATCGCCTTGGAGATAAGCGTTGATAATAACGCGTTATCTCCGCGATGAAATCCAGCGGTAGCCGTCGATAAAAAAAACAGCGCTAAGCACGCTTTGCGATAATTATCGCAAATCCTTGGTAATATGCCCCCATGTTCTCATGTTGCCTTCCATTAGAGCAGAAGCTGTGATCCTGCTGCATAGCAGTATCCATAAACTATTTACTTTGAGTTATTGTTCTCATATCTTGTTGAAGTGGGTCTCCATACGCGCAGATCCATCCCAGGTCCTTCGCAGCACAAGAACTACTTGACTGTATAACGTAAGTTAGGTTTTGCCTGGCCTGTGGAATCAAGTTGACTTGTAATCTGCTAGTGTGGTTGCAGTGTCTACCATCCAGTATCCTTAGAACCACTGATCTTTACAAACAACTAAGGAGGAAGGTATTAGACGGCTGCATTGCTAGGGCAGCATTGAGTACACATGCGAAAGAATGCTGTTGGTGGTGTTTTCACATCACTCAAATGATTTTGTTAAGTTTGGGCTGTCCTAAAACTGGGAGGTTCCTTATACGCTGCAACAACTCTGCCTTGGTTGCTGGCAGAGGTCAAGGCACATGTAATATTATTTGCAGGAGAACACTATTCAGGCTTGTGGAATGAGTTATGTGCCAGCGTGCTGCTGATTGTGGGTTGATGGAAGCCGGCTGTCATATGGACCTGCATTGATAAAGTGCCAACAATGGTCCGGGGCTTCGTACATGCCACTGTTGTAGAGGGCACGGTGCATCTCCTCTTTCAGCGCTCAATCATTCCACATTGCAAACATGCTCAATTAATTCAAAAGTGCCATTGTTTGTTGGGTATAAAGGCAAAGAATGATATTGAGCAATGCACGCAAAGCACGTATTGCCTGACTGGTGCTGCCATAGGCCTGTGCACTGCACTTGCCAACCACTGAGATCCCACAAATCTCACAAACATGATCTATACACAATAAGGGCATGTTCTACCACCTCAGGTAGGAACACACCTTATCTTTTGATCATCATCACCATCATCAAAGTGTAATGCTGCAGGACTCAAAAACTTCTCTCCTCAATAGCAGCACAACTATCAACCACTGCCGTCTCTCAAAGCAAACCTCCCAAACACAGCTGAGAAGCCGAAGGAGCGAGGATGTGTTAAAAGTCTAACAAATCCTCCTGAAAACTGTCTGCGGTCCTGAAATGTTGCTCCTATTGGTGAATCACAAAGAGCTGGAACCTTGGAGAGCTAACAGACTTCAATGACAGTCAACAAACATTCTACAGAAAAAACCTGGGTATGATTTGATCAAATTCTTCAGTGCGCGCTAAAAATGTCTGTCCAATTCTATGCTGCATTTCAGACACCTTTTGGGCTGAAGGGAAAACAGATTCTACTAAGCAACTGACCTTTAATGATTCACACCTGCCTACTCTGCCATGTTCACCTTTGGGAGTCAGGTCCTAGGGGGGACCAATAGCTGATGTTCAGTGTCTTCTGCCTGACAATAAACGAGTGCCAGAAGAGAGGTGTTGTGAGTCACTGCTGATTCCGTCTGAGTCACTGCATATCTCTCTTACACACGGGCCACAGTGACGCACTTTGGTAGCACTCTGCTTCTCTGTTCCTCTGAGGTGGGTGGTGCTCTCCTTCTCTTACCTCAGGTGCGGTTCACCCTCGCTTCTCTTGCTGATGTTCTGTTTCCTTTAGAGGTGGTGGCGTTTTGCTATGTTTTATGATTCTGATGCCTGCATGGCTTGTTATGGTCATCACAAAGGTAAGCAGAAAGAAGGCATCCCTAAATAATTAACTGATTCAATTGTTTGTTATGAACCAGAGAAAGATAGATCTAGAAGATAGACGTACCTGTTTCCATTTTTTACTGCACATTCCCTTGCTAAAATCACAGCTTTGACTTCCTTGGCTAACATGTACTTCTTATCATACCCTTCTATAAAATATTAGTTTTAAGATTAAAAATTCTGCAACTGATGCTTTGGTATTGATACATGAAATTATTATGCAATCCTTATGAACATAATCATCTGCTTCATCAGAGAGACAATTTATTTTCTGTGGCTGACTGCCATGAAACCTCTGCAGGGGTTGTTTATCGTTCTCCAAAGGGCCCAATTGACTACTTCCATTCAACACCAGTGATGTGCAATTTTCATACTGACTGATCCGTCATATGTGAATGCAATATCCGATTTGATTAAGGCACTAACTAATACAAGTTGTCATTCACTGGGGGTTGAAAAATGACTTGTCTAATGAAGATAAATTGAGAAAGTCTCAAATTTCTTTGCCCACAAATGCAGGGATGGAGGCCTGCAAGGGTCAGTAGACCTCTGTCCCAGCAGATGCTTTCCCGAACTGAAACAATTTATCAAAATCAGCTTATGTACCTGAAATAGGCTGGGGCTGGTCTTAAACAACAAATATGTCTCTTGTTTAAGAAGAAATTGGAGGGGGGGACCTGTAGTTTCCTGTGCCGCCATCTGCTTCACCCAAGGCCACAGATACAATTCCCAAAGAAGAAGCTATCTCATGAAGACAGCTTTGAATTTGCAAATTAGTTATCATTTCATTTTAGTGTTCAGTAACTGATCATTGCTCTGTAACCTCTCCTTTAATGATCCCTCATACTTACAATTCATAAAGGGTTGTAAAGTGTCTTTTATGAGAGAGAAAGCCTTTTCAAACTCTTAAACGGGCTTTTGTATATTGCAAAAAATACACTTTGTGATCGCAAACCATGTGATCTTGTGAATCAGAGGTTTTGTGACCACAAAGGGGCCTACTCTCCTTATAGTAATTTTTTAATGTGAATTGCAGTTACTCTCTATTAATAGTTCGGGTTGTTATTCCAATTTTTCTGTCAGGCTATAAAGACAGATATGGCAATCGAAGTTCTTGGCCTTCTATGTGCAGGAAAATAGTAAAAAGACAGATTTTTTAAAATTATTTTATTTTGTTATTGAAAAACGATTACTCATATAACATGCAGATACTGTCTGACCATAAGCTACACACAAATGGGTCCCTTTCGGGGGGACAGTTACACTTTGAATCCACAATAAATGATGTTATTGTATGCATTTTACATAGACAGTTATGCCTCTGTTGTACATTTACTTAGCACTAGTTAACATCTTGTTACAGTCTTCTGTTCCCATTGCTCTTACAATGTGCGGGGCTAACCATTGTGTATCCCATCTCCAATGGGTTCGGTGCGCCACGTCTCATGTCGACAAGATGCACGGGAACATCTCAGCCTGTTTTTATTCACTAATACTGTGCAATGTTTGGGTTCCTTCTCCTTCAGTCTCCCCTGTCTCCTTGCCCACGAGATAAGCTTGGTACTGGCCCCAGCGGTTTCTGGGGAGACTCTGGGGAGGGACCAATTCACTATATGTGTCCGACTGCAAATCAGTGAGAGTGGGAACCGGGCCACTAGCCCGTCTCATCGGAACCAGCGCCTGGCCAGTAGTAACCCAATGGCCACTAGGGGTCTGTTTCCTTTGTCTTATCGAATCCTAATAGTGCCAGCATGGGGTCAGCTGTCAGCGTGGTACTAGTGATCTTGCTCATTTCACTTAACACTGCACTCCAGAATCCAGCCACACCTCCGCATGACCATGATACATGTAGAAAGTCAGCTACATCTATCCGACACCTGGGGCACTCAGCGGTCTCCCGCAACCCATACCTGTGCAGCCTTTTTGAAGTGTAATACACCTGATTCACATATTTGTAGTGCATGAGTCTGTTTTGCCCATTGAGTGATATTGATTTGGTTATTGAACAACAGTATTGCCAGTCCTTGACTGTGATGATTTTACCTAGCTCTCTCTGCCATTCCAGCCTAGCACGTGCTACATTCTGCCTATGGGCATCCTGTGACAGTTTGTATATCTTCAAGATCAGCCCAGTGGGGTTGGTGAATTGGATCAGTGTTGTTATTGCGGGTAGGGAAGGAGGTTCTGACATATCCTCTCCCAGTAGTTCGCTCAGTGCATGTCTTGTTCTGATATATTGAAAGTGGATGAGAGGCTTCCTGGCTTGCTTTCTATCTTGGAACTTGTCCCACCCATTAGCCTTACCATTTTGAAATACCTCTCCCAGAATGGCCACTCCCAGCTCTCCTAGTGCCATCACAACTCCTTTTTCACGACTCCGTGGGAGCCAATAGCACCATTCAATTTGGGCATATGGGGAATATAATATTGCGCCAGCTTGCCGTTCCAATAATTGTCGCCAAGCATGTGTCACTGAATTGAGGGAGTCGAAGACTCTGTGGCATCTGGGTGCATTTCGTAACAAAGTTTGTGGGAGCATGAGAGGTTGTGCAGATTCCCTTTGAATATAGGTGCGGTAAATCTTGCGGGTCGTATAACCAGTGGTATGCTGTGGAGCACTGCGCCACCCTATAATATAGTTCTAGATCTGGAGTGTTGAATCCTCCTATGTTGTATGGCAGAGTAAGGGTCCGCCACAGAACTCTTGCTTGCATTTCGGCCCACACCAAGCGCAGGAGCTTAGACCGTAGCTCTGTAAAGAATGACTGTGGTAAAAGTATAGGGATATGGCAAAATAGAAACAGAATTCTGGGGAGGACTATCATCCTTATAAGCGCTATCCTCCCCATTATGGACAGAGGGAGTTTAATCCATCCATCAATGTGCATTGTTGTACCATTGGTATTCCTGACAACTTGCTCAGGATCAAGATGTATATGTATCCCTAAGTATTAGACAAAATCTGTTGTCCAATGCAGGGGATATTCCAATGCCATTGATGTCATTACAGTGGTGAGGGGGAAAATTATGGATTTATTATCGGAGAGCTTTCCAAAGTTTTTCACTTCGCGTAATACAGGTGAAAGATTGGTCCCCGGATCTCAGACATATAGCAACGTATCATCTGAATATGTTGACACTATGAGGTTATAGCCTGGAAAACGTAGTCCCTTCTGCCCATGGTACTCTCGGAGAGTGCATGCTAATGGTTCAGCCACTAGCGCATAGGGGCGACAAGGGGCAGCCCTGTCTGTTTCCCCTTGGGATTGCTATTTGGGATGTGACGGTATCTCCCACCCTGATCCCCACCACAGACATAGGGGCCGATTCCGATCTCGGCCGGTAGTGCTCCGAATCGGATTCGGATTTACCGGATCCGAGTCGGAGCCCTGTTTCCCGACCGAATCGTACGCGGGTCCGGCCGAGCGAGTACGATGCAAGCTCCCGCGATATCGCCGACCGACTCGTACGCGGCTTCAACACGCTCCGAGCGACTCGCACGGACATGACTCGCACCGCGCTATGGAGACGTTTCCCAGCCGGGTAAGTACGATGCGCGCTGCGAGCAGTCCGACCGACTCGCGCCGTCCGGCTCGAAAGAGCTGTCGGAGCCGGACTTTGGGGGTCCGCGTCGGACCCCCCTGTACGCGTAGGCGCGCGAGTCGCACACAGGGGGGACCCATGGGTCCCCCCTACCTGTGCATGTACGCCGCGATGCGCATGAACGCGTACACGCTGTAGGGGCGCCCTTGTTCGCCTCGCACCCACTGAGTCAATGGGAGCCCGCGTACGCGTTGTGCGACCGGCTCCCATTGACTTCAATGGGAGTCCGACCGAATCGAGTCCGATAGCATGCGAATGCATCGTACTCGCCCGGTCGGACTGCTAGGGTCCGATTCGGTTGGAATTCTCTCCGGGTCCGACTCGGTCGGAGAGATTTCCGGCCGGAATCGGAATCGGCCCCTCAGTGTATAAGGTTTCGATTAACTTTAGGAAGACCTCCCCTACCCCGATACGGACTAATACAGCTCGCATAAATGCCCACCCCACAGAATCGAACGCATTTTCTGTATCCAGGAACACTGCTGCTGGCTTCACATTCGGGTCCACCTGTTGCATGACTCCGAATAATGTGCAAAGATTGTATGATAGGTTCCGCTCTGGAACGAAACCTGCCTGCTCCGGGCGCACCACCCCCGGCAGCAAGGGTGCTAATCTGTTGGCTAAGATCTTGGCATATATTTTAGTATCAACATTTAATAAAGACAAAGGCCTATATGAGGAGCATTCCTCTGGAGGTTTACCGGGCTTCAGCAGTGTGACAGTTAGTGCCTCTCACATCGAAGGATGCATCCTGCCCACCTCAGCCGTCTCTTCATATAGTTTAACTAGGTGCAGAATGAGTAGGTCCTAATATGCCTTGTAGAAAGCTACCATATTGCTGTTGCTTTGCCTGACGGCATACTAGCAAGGGCAGCGCGAACTTCAGCTGGATGCAATGGGGCCATTAAATGCTCCCTATGTTCCACAGCAAGCCATGACATGGCAATGTGTTCTAAATAGTTCTAAATAGTCCTTGTGAGCCTATTTGTCAGGTATGGCCCGTGTTTTGTATAAATTAGCATAGCATTTGCAGAACCGTAAAATGGCAGCTTTGTTAAAAGTCCAAGTAACTGTCCTGTTTAGGAGTGTTTTTGTGTCCAGTAAAACACACAGGACAAGTGGGAAGTGTGTTCAGGATGTAGCAAAAGCATATCACAGACTGTAAGAGACAAAGAGGAGAGGACAATCACTTGTATGTCAGCGAAAATAATGTCTGACACAAATATTGTGCCTTAAATATTGTTTGAAAAATATCATGCGACTAGATGTACACTTTCTATTATTAACTCAAATAGGACGATCATTTTGTAAATATTATTTAGGATACAATATATCAAATACTGATTTAAGGCTCATTCATAAAGGGCATTTCTAAAAGTACCTGCCTCTAAGCACTGCCTATAAACACTCTGGGGCTCATTTATAGGATTTTGGAACCTTGCTGCGCTACCCAACACCAAAGTGAAAGGGCAGGAATGCACCATATTTAAGCAATACAGTGCATTCCCGTCCTTTCTCCCTGCGTTGGTGACGTTTCTGCAGCCTACCGCCAAAGTAGGCACCCTTGCACCATTGTGCAAGGGTGCCTCCGTTGAATGCACAATTGTCTTTTGTGCAGGGAGGGCCACCTTCCTGCACATAACAATCCTGAGGGGCATTTCCTCTTTCTATGTGTGCTGCAGAATAGAGTACACATAGAAAGAGGAAAAAACGAGGAGCAATAAAGATATTTCTCCTTGTTACGCCTCACCTCATCAGGCATACGGATTTGGCACTTCCCCAGATTTACATCACTTTGTAATCTGGTGCAGCGTCACATTCCAAGGGTGTTACATGGGAAACCGCACCGCAAATTCCATGGAATGCCTCCTGGGTGCAGAGTAAGGCAACGTATCAATGTTTGTTGTGTCGCCTTACTCATGATTATTGAAGCCACTCAAAGCCTTGCAGGGTGACTTTGCATGGCTTTATAAATCAAAATGAAAGCCCTGCTTCTCACATGTACCACTTTACATAGTGCAAAAGTGACACAGGGCTGTCATAAATAAGCCCCTCTGCTTTGCACACAAACACTGGGCATGTGACTGAAGTTTGCAACTGAAGCTATCCCTTTAATTTATACGGGCTGGGGGCCCTATCATGAACAATGTGCAAAAATAGTTGTGCACACGTGCAACTGCATTTCTGTGATGTCTGCTTCTAAATTGAAACCCTCCGTAGGGGTTAGTAGAGATGCTCATATTACATTAATCAATGGCTAGTTTGGCAATTATAAACGGAGCCTGAGCAACCTTGGCCGATGCCCGGTGGAGCTGTCCTATGCAGCTATAGAGGAGTCTGGCTCAGGTTCCCCCTCTTGGCCGTCACCTACCCAGCCGGACATCTGACATTGTTTTCCCCATCTCCCTGTTGTGTCTCCTTCCCTCCCCAACCTCCTCCTTCCTTGATTCTTTGACTTTCCGCCTGACTCAATCTGCATCCCTCCCTCCTGTTCACCATTCCTCCCCTACCCTACTTTACCCGTTAAGACGTGTTCGCCTGGCTATTTTACATGCTAATAACTCATATTATTGTCTAACCTCTTGTTTTTTTCTCATATGTCTACTCTTGGAACAATGTGCAACTTGTAACTGATGTAACTTTGCAACAATGTAACCTCTTGTAAAGCGCTCTGATACCTCCGGGTCTAGCCAGCGCTATATAAAACTCATCAAATAAATAAATAAATAAATAAAATAAATAAATAAAGGTTTGACCAAATACAAAACAGCAAAACAATTAGTATTGTTCTTTTCTTTTCTTAATGTGCTCAGTTCGAAACAACTTCAGAACATGAACAGTAACTGATGAGAAATGTAAATTGTGCATCTGTGCTGAAACGCTCCAGAGGTCCTGAGGCCAAACTGGGGCTGTGCATGGCCACCTCCAGTGCCCACATGCATATGAAGAATGGGACCAGCACATATGTAGCCAACATTGTGCTGTCTACTGCAGATACAATAACAATGAAAATCTAAGAATGTGTGTGTGGGCTGCAGACAGCACAGCTGGGAAACACAGAGAAATTGATGTTTTACATTAATTTATGCAGTGAGACAGTAGAATTTCAGCAAACTTTAGCACATTGACCTCTTCTGCACCTACATGTGGGTGGAGAATGTGAGTAGGCGCACACGTCACAGACATGTGACTGGCCATGCACCACTAGAGGGGCTCAAACCTCCTTTTGCCAAAGCTGCCATTGTCCATCATGCAGTCCCAATTCTTAACATTTAGTACTCGATGTAGATGTGTTACTTACCCCCCCCGATAAACAAAGACACCCCGAAGATCAGCATTTGTTGGATGTGATAAATGATGTCAGTTCTGAGATGCCCTATGATGATGCAGAATAACAGGCAGAATTTGGAGCAGTTTGCTATGTTTTCCAGATTTTTTCTTCTTTAGTATATATCAGCACGTTTAGCCCTCTGCTATTTACCTAAGGAAAACTTAGAGGGGTCAGAAAAGTCTGACCCTTTGCTAATTGCAATACCTGTGTAAATAGTGCTTTCCACAGCCCAACAATTCAAAAATGTTACATATTACTGTGCCTTAGAGAACTAAAACACAAAAGGACCAAAAAGCAAAGTCTCCTCGACCTCAAAATTCCTTTGGAAAAAACATGTGTATTCAGACTTGAATTTTTATTGTATGTTTATTGAAAACGACATCCAACAACTTTGCAGTAACTACTGTAAACGCTAATTTACTTATGCTTATGGTAGTACGAGTACATTTCTAGACCTATGCCTCCATAATTGTGATTGAAAATTCATTTATTTAAAGGATTTACACCATCAAAGATGATCAGGTCTGTTCAAATCTGCAATAAAATAAAACAAAAAAACTTAAATCAAGGAATGAAACAACGTACTCTCGGATTGTCAGATTCAAACAGAATGCTTTTTGCAGTGTGCATTGCTCCAACATGCATGACTCTCTTAAACAACAAATCCAATGAGTTATGTTTCATTGATGCCATTTTACATGTCGTGAGAGATATGTGAGGTCATAGGCCGTGCATGATTGTTGTGCAAGTTATGGTTAATTGGCTAAACTATTACTGGTGTTATTTTTGTTTTGTAATGTTAGTTTGTGTCACTTTGCAGCCCCTGGCTATAAAGTCACTTTAACGTTTGTTTATTCATTGAATTGCTGTTTTTTGTCATATCCTAAATTGGTCCTGTGCCCGAATACATTGTGTTAATGATAAAGCACTGATGTGAATTGTTACGAATGTATATGGGGCTTGATTGGACCCATTGAATCAGGTCTACATGTTTCTGCCCTGATATATCTCTATTGAGGTTTGAGGGTTTTCTTCAAGACCAAAAGGTTCTTCTCTGCTAATTTAAAAACAAAAGGGTTAACAAGCAACCAGCAAAGTGTCTGTTGAGCCATAGCTCCTCTCAATGGGTAATGCATTAGCATTTCTGAAAAGAAAAAGGGAGAGCTTGCAAGAATAAAAGGAAATATTGATATATATTTTTTTTTTTACAATTTATTAGTGAAGACCACAAGTGTACACTAAGATTGGGCACATTGGTGTCAACTCGCTGCTGAGGTTTTTAGGCCCAGACTACTGGGAAAAAGGGCATCAAAGGTGTAGAATCAGTGCATAAGCATATTGTTGAACATCTATCATTAGTCATTTTATATTTTGCATCTCTGTTTGAGGTTCCTATCTGGGGTCAAATATGGATAGCAGTGCTCTATCTGCAGTCCTGGGGGGAGATTTACGGAGATTTTGCACCCTGTTTGCGTCACAAAAGTCGTCGCAAAATCTTTTTTTTCCAATTTACATTCTAGCACTAAACTTGTTCAGCACTGGAAATAACAGAAAAGTAATGCAAAGCAGCGCATGGTGCTGCTTTGCATTACTTAGCACCATGGCGGCGCACCAAGGGTGGAGCATGGGCTTTACCATGCAACTACCCAAGGTTTCTCACGCTAAACCTGATTTACTAAGTAAAGTAGATTGAGTTTAGCGTGAGAAAACTCTGCCCATTTAAATTAGGTGCAAGGATGGAGAAATGTTCATTTCTCCTTCCTTTTAAGACTTTGCACAGCACGCATACAAAGTGGGAAAAGCTTTGCATCTTGACTAGGCATGGTAGTTTGTACAGTAGGGGGATCCTTCCTGTACAAAACGTATGCTAGACTCACAGAGACAACCTTGCACCATGGCGCAAAGGTGTCTCCATGGCGCATGCCAGCTGATTTCAGCAACAGCGCTAGTGAGAGGGGAGGAGAGTGCCTTGTGCTACGTGAAAAAATAGTAAATCTGCCCCCCTCATGTCCTGTTTTAGATGGTACTCTGTGCATGGCAGCTGTGCTACTCATGGCTACAAATCTTATTTAAAAACCCAATACATTGAAACAGGTGGTATCAAAGGCATAAAGGAACGTGTCTGACTCAATCAGGCTGGGCGGAAGAGAGAAGAGATTACCTCCAATAGCTGGGTCACCTCTGTGACTGGGTCTCATGTTCAGTGAGCAGATGCTGGCAAGGGCTCAGAGTTCATCTTTTGCCTCTGATCTGTTACAGGATGCACTGTGTGTGCGTGAATGTGTCATGTCAATATCATTAGCCTGATGGGAGTTGAAGTCTTACTGAATTTTTAAGTGGCTGCTCCTTAGCTCCAGAAAATGATCCCAAACACAAGACACTCTCCATGTGTCTAAGAGTTTTTATGACTGTTCTTTCAGGGAATGCGTATGTCGCCAATATCCCTCAATGCAGAGGCCTTTGTGCCCTCATGTTGTATTCCCCTTAACACATGGTACAGTGTATATCTGCCCTAATCACAGATCATATAGGTTTATTTATCAGAGGTGTGAAGTCGTAAATAGAGAAGAGAAAGTGAGTGAAAGGAGTCTGTCAAAAAGGAATTCGGATTCAGTAATTTAAACCTGAGTTCAACCCCTGGTAGGTACGCACACAGGCTTAACTTCAGAAAATGTGTAAAGCATTTAGAAGTGCCAAAACAGATAAAAGTCTAACACGCAACTCAATAAAAATCCCACTCCATTTAAAAAAATAGAAAATGGTTTAATGAACAAAATAACACTTAAATGACAAAGGCCAATAAGGGGGAACCAGAGATATGAATTTGCAAAGATTTAAATAAAAATAGCACCAAGAAGCGCAATGCGCCACCCTCAGGCAACTGGTACCACTAGACCTGGGCAAAGTCAAAGGTTAAGGCTAACTGCTGGAGATTTCTTGTTGGATACTGGGACTAGGTTTGCTCTCCTACATAGAAAAAATCTTTAAATGGAAATATACCAAAAATGGTATGAAATTAGAACTTTATTGATTGAAGTGTCTGTGGTTTGGTTTAAATCCATTCATTAGTTTTTAGGAAACTAATGTTAAAAACATATTTTATAGGCCTCAAATTGGGCCATCCTGTCTATCAAACCTAAAAAGATAGAGAAATCTTGACAGATAGAAATTAGTTTTTTTTAATTTGCTTATAACCTAAGCACTGATTAACAAATTATTAGGAAATTTGGCATACGCCTAGCATGTTTAGATCTTTGGATTTTTCGGGTTGTACAGATTTATTATGGGCGGAACAGTTAATAAGAGATGAAACAAAATATTACTATGGTAATAACTGTGGTATTATTTGATGAATTCGTATGAAATCTGTGAGTATGGCAAGTTTCTCTGCTTATCCAAAAAGAAGAGGGCAAAGGTAAGAGGGGGCAGAAACAATGTCATGTACTTTGGTGCTGATTAATGAATCCCCATGAAATTTGACGGAGTGTTACTTTTAATGAAAAACACACACTACGATATTGAGACAGGGTACAACTGTTCTAAATCATTATACAAGAAAAAACATAGACAAAGACACCTATGTCCATGGCATGTGGAAGCGAACTACTGAAATTTGTGGATTGATACTCCAATCAACTTCCTCTTATCTTGGAATAAAAATGTGTATCACCCTGTCATTATATCCAATTTCAGCTTGTTGTTCTTCAGAGCAATCGTTCCACAGTTTTCCAAAATGGCCACTATATTAGAGGAAGAAGAGACATATATAGAAATGAAAAAAATTATAATGTTTTTTAATCCTTTTATGTATATACCAAACAATGTTTATGATCTGATTATGAAAAAATATATATTTTTCACTTAAAACTTCATTGTTCACTTTATTTATTTATTTCGGCAATCACTCGTCATACATTCGCAGAATATTGAACATTGAGAAGAGCATATCAACAGGGACATCTTTTGGATAGCACAGGCTTTGCAAGTACATGTATGTGTATGTTCTGTGGGTAGAAGCTTTAGAAATGTAGTAGGTTTTAGCACCCCATCAATTTCTTGCCAACCAACTTGTTTTCCACACATGCACAAGGTATTTTTCTACGTCTTTAAAGTCATATTCTTCTTCTGTCTCAGCAAATCCTTTTAGAAACTTCACTGGTTCAGCAGTTAAAACTCCAAGCTTTGTTCCAATTTTGCTCATAGCGTCATCAACTGAAACAATATGTGCCTTGATCAGAACACTGGGCAGCTCTGGGTGAAGTTTCTTGTACAGAATATGAAGCAAGATTAAGTGTCTTTTCTCGCCTGTTCCATAACGTATCCATAACTCTAACAATCCTTGACTTATGAACATTGCAACAAATCTAAGTAGCACCATAATAACATCTGTGTCACTTGACAGTACAATGACTCGATTTAAACCATTTTCAAACAGCCTAGCCACCATGTGGCAAAACACGAAGGTTAGCATCCTCCAATTTGCGGTTAAGTTCTTGAACAATTTGGCCCATACCTTTTGAATATATCTCTGTAGGCACCAACTCCTCATCGATAATTATTCCACTTGCAATAATTGAAAATTCAGTTTTCACTGAAGCATCAGTAATGTTTTGGCGTTAACATCTCCAAGTTCATCTTGTTCTATGTTGATGACCAGAATTTATCAAGTGGCACAGGTATAGGTGTCGAATTTGTGATGCAGGCAAGGTCAATTATTCCACTTGTAGACATTCATCAGAGACTCTCACATTCTTTGTCAGATAGTTCAAAATAACTGTCAAAGACAATGTCAGGTTCTTTCAAGGTGCACACTGACTATGAAACTGTAGAACAGTCTGAACGACCTCTCTGAAGTTTTGCATGGATGAATTCTTGACCATTCGCAGTTGTGACATATAGTTCACAACAGCAGCAGTTTTCAATAAGGACACCTTTTTGAATTGAAATTCTTCAGGTGTATGAGTTTGTGCTTCATTAGTTTGGTTGCAGCATCTCCATCATGGAGGAAGATCATGCAACAGAATGTCCTTGATGAATTCACCCCTTTCTTTTGCTACATCCATCTCTCTATGTGCTTGCAGAAGTTGTTTTTTTTTTAACCTGTTTTGTAGTGGCTGGTTGGACGAAACTCTTACTAGCTTTAGTGATTATATTAAACAGCTTTTTCCCTTTCAGTACAAATCTCTCATGCTTCATTTCTGCACAAGGTTTTGATCCATGTTCCAGGACATCTAGAAGATGTGTCTTTATATCTTTATACACATATGGGCCCTATTACAATGTCGAGCTGAGTTTGCTCCGCTTGACACCATCTCGGTCATAGGACTGACCGACAACCGGTCTGGCGTCCCGACCGACTGATTAGGATTAGGATGCAACTGAACACTGTTCGGTCGCATTCCTATACTTTGCAATTGGAGCATGTATTTCGGCCAGAATACATGCTCCCATTGTAAAATAGGAGGTGCAGTTCATCCCTGCACCCCGTGGCAGGCACCTCAAGGGGCCTGCCATGGGGTGCAGGGATCAACAGGGAGGCACCATAGGTGTCCCCTCAGCCTCGAAATGGAGGCGGTGCACCCATGGGGGCCCTGCTGGGGGCCCCAAAGTCGAATTCCAACAGCCTTTCTGTGTCAGAAAAGCCGGCACAGAAAGGCTGTCGAAATCTGACATTGTAATCCCTCGGGCAAAAAGAGCCGCCCTTGGGATTACTGATGGTATTCCGACTGGCGGACGGGCTCTCCGACCGCCTCTATTGTAATGAGGCGGGCAGAAAGGGATCCGACTTGCACATTACGATGCTGTCGGAAAGCCTCAGACCAAAGGTTGGAGCCTTTTCCGACAGCATCGTGATCGGACCTATATTTGCAGAGATGCGCCAGTCCTTGTAAATCTGCCCCTCTGTACTTTGTTCTTTCATCAATCCCTGTGGCCCTTGTTCTGGCTAAACCACAGATAACACATTGAAGATCCTTTGCTTTCTGATCAGTTGTCGAAGGTGGACGAGGGGTAGCCATCAATCTTCTAAGTGGATGGACATTGGGTTTGGTTGTTGATGCTTTCTCAGAAGACTCAGATTCTTGTTGTGATTCACTGTTTTCTGCTATTTTTTGATAATTTTTTTCCAGGCTTTATTCCATTGTGTATGACTTGTAGCACTTGTTGTTACAATGATAAAATATTTGATCCTCTTCACCCATCGGTTTAAATATTTTGTGAACTTTGTCTTGCCGTATTTCTGCGGCATCTCAAACTCTCCTCTGTCCCACCGCAGTTGATGTTAGCTTTTTTTGTATTAGTTTGGCATATGATACATTTTTCTTTGATGAAGGAGTCCTCTGATTTTGTATTTAGCAACACTTTGTCAGGATGTAAAGATCCTCTGCTACCACCTGCTTCGCTCATGTTTACGAAATTAGATCAATGGAAAACCTGAAAAAAAAACAATATTAAAATAAATTACCAATATGATGGGTAAAACACATTATTATAGAGCCACCATTTTGGAAAATGACAGAAGGATTGCTCTGAGGATTTCTGTCTCTATAAATCTACTTGACCCCCAAAACCTATGTTTTGACACCAAAATGAAGTCTTTAGGTCTCATGGTTCCTGAAATATTACATCATCACTGCAAGATTTTTTGGGTGGTCAACTGAAAAGATGTAAACAACTTTGTACAACTCTGTGTCATTTATGCAAAATCCAAGGTTAAACAAGCAAAACCAAAGAGATATTACAACCAACCTGTAACCACTCCAAATCTATGCTAGTAACTAATCATTTAAAACTTCATTGCATTTTTACTCTCCAATCATGGCTCTGGGCTGGTTACACGTGAATACAGAAGCACACATGTGTGGGCTGAGTGTGGAAGACTAGAGTGTGGTTCAACTCACAGAAAGCCTGTTCCAGAAGCTACCATTCAGGGATTGCTGCACACTTGGCTTCCTCCTCATAATATGAGTGGCCATTCATAGTGTACATCTGTAATGATTGCAGACAAGCCTATGTGCTTTACTAATATTATGGGTGAAATCTACACCACAGCACAGGTTTCAATCATAGGATAAACATGTACATTCATTGCAGATCCACTGTCACTTTCATCATAACTGTACTCCTTTTGGCACTTGGAGACTTGCAATTCTTTCTGGCTCACTTCAAACAAGATTCCAGGTCCCCCTCCCTCACAGAGCAAAATCAATTACTGCTGGTCAGTAAGGGTATCAAAGGACTCCACATACAATAGGCCCATTTGACAGTGCTTGGGCTTGTTCCTAGAAAAGTAAGGGGTGGAGACAGAACCTGTATCTGCTAATTAGCTCTTCATATTGCACTTGGCTGGAGAAGGTTCACTCTCACAGAAACAAAGGAGAACAGCTTAAACTCTGGAGCCAAATAAAGGAGAGGCCTCCTTTTGAAATGTTGGTATCCGGCAGCTGTGTCAGTTGGGAGCTGGGCTTTTAGGTAAGGTCTTTCCATGGACCACTTCAAGTTGCCATTTTGAAATGTCCCATAATGCTGAGCAGGTGAGTTGTGGCACAGGTCGAATGTTGATGTTGGACCCTAGGATTGGGCAAAGGTGCTCAGCTCGTAGAACTTTCTACCCCCGCTTACAACACCTGTAGAAGGAAGAGTCTGTTGAGAGACCTGGAAGAGACAATGCCAGAGGAGTGTCCAGCTGGAAAGAGAAACCACCTGACTCCTCTGGACTATAGCAGACACCAAGGGGCTAGGTGCAGTTCTCCAGGACCAGTGGTGCTCACCCTCTTTCACCCTTTTAAAGATAATAAAGAAATAGACGTAATTGGAGGGGGACACTGGAGGGTTCCCCTGTGTTAGAAATTGGATTTCTGGTTGGCAGATATGTGCACCCTATGTGGGTTTTCTGGTCACGCTGGACTGGGACAAAGTCAAGTGTTCAGGCTGACCGTGATGGAGCGCGGGCCGGATACAGGGGCCAAGTGATGCCTCTTGAACTAAAGCACCTTAATCCTGGTTGTGTCAACAAAGATGTGGGGTGCAGCCTAGCGATGCCTCAGTGTTCCCAGCAGTGAGAAATAGGGTTTCTGGTAGGCAGAGATATGCATCCTGTCAGAGCAGGAACCACAATTCTAGTCAGGGTTAGTGCAGTACACAATAAGCGTTTACCTTTGCTCACCCTCTGATAGCTTGGCAGAGAGCAGTCAGTCTAAACTAAAGAGGCAATGTGTTAGGTATTTGTGCACACACACAGTAGTTTCAGAAACAAGGGAAGCCCAAGGATCTTTAAGGACCGAGGGTAATATGTAGCTAAAGGAACAATTAAATGTGAGCACAATACTCATGGACAGTAATATGTCCCAGAAATTTGTTCCAATGACTCTAAGCAAAAATGTATTTATTAAAAGAATAAGAGACATATTAAAGAATGTATCCCCACCAAGGTAAATCCAATACAAGTGTTAAAAACAGACAAACCAAAAAACTTAAAACATGCAGGCAGAGAGCAAGGTGTGACCAGTAATCATATACAGAATTGGGGTCCCTTGTTTAAAGAACAAAGCACTTATGCACCCAAAAAGGAATATTATTTATTTATCTATTTATAAATTTTTATATAGCGCGGACTTTCCCCAAAGGTGTCAGAGCGCTTCACAACAGAACCAAGTACTTTACATGAGGAGAATGTTACAAATGTACGTTACAAAAGCAAACGAGATACAAGAAGAGGTATAACACAGCAATAGATGGCAGTCACTCAAAAACACAAAAAACACACTAGGATAACGCTTGTACAGGCATAGAATACAAATTTACAATAGTGAAAGAACTTCCTTGAGGGACTTGCAAAGGGGTGTATTAGTTCTGGAAGTGTCTTTGGAAGAGAAGAGATTTTAGGTCAGATTTGAAGGTCCGGGTAGAGGTGGTGGTACGGAGCAGTGGAGGAAGCGAGTTCCAGATTCTCACCGCATTGCCTGAGAAGGATTGAGCCATCGATCTTTCCCTTATGAAAGTGGGGGGCTCAAGCAGAAAATTTTCCGCATTACGAGACGGTCTAGAGCCTCCAGAGATTTTCAGTTTATTCGCCAGGTATCAATAAATCAATCAGGGAATTGTAAGCGCGCTACTCACCCGTGAGGGTCTCAAGGCACTGGGGGTGGGGGTGGGTCCGCAGATCTGTTTAGCCGAAGAGCCAGGTCTTGAGGGTCTTCCTGAAGGTGTTCAGGGAGGGGGCGCGTCTGATGTCTGCCGGTAGCTCGTTCCAGGTCTTGGCTGCAATGTGAGAGAAGGATCTTCTGCCTGCTCTGACTCTGTGGATGCGCGGGGTTTCGGCCAGTGCGAGGTTGGAAGATCGGAGGTTTCTTTTGGGTACGTGGAAGTTGATTCTGTCATTAAGGTATTTGGGTCCGTTGTTATGTAGGCATTTGTAGGCGTGAGTGAGGATTTTGAAAGTGACTCTTTTCTCCACGGGGAGCCAGTGGAGACTTCGTAGGTGTTGGCTGATGTGTTCGTGTCGGGGGATGCCGAGGACGAGTCTGGCGGCGGTGTTCTGTACTGTCTGGAGTTTGTGGAGTAGGGACTTGTTGATGCCAGCGTAGAGTGCGTTTCCATAGTCCAGTCTGCTGGTGATGAGTGCGTGGGTGACTGTCTTCCTTGACTCAGGGGGGATTCACTTGAAGGTCTTGCGGAGGATGCAGAGGGTGTTGAAGCAGCTGGAGGTTACGTCGTTGACCTGTCGGTTCATGGAGAGTGATGAGTCGAGTACGATGCCGAGGTTCTTGGCGTGGTCTGAGGGGTTAGGTGGGCTTCCGAGGGCGGTCGGCCACCAGGTGCTGTCCCATGCAGAAGGGGTGGTACCGAGGACGAGGACTTCTGTCTTCTCGGCGTTGAGCTTCAGGCAGCTGTTGGGCATCCAGACTGCGACATCTTGCATTCCTTTCCGGAAGTTGAGTTTGGCAGTGGTGGGGTCTTTGGTGAGGGAGATGATGAGCTGGGTGTCGTCGGCGTAGGATACGATGTTGAGGCCGTGTTGTCGGACGATGGCTGCGAGGGGGCCATGTAAATGTTGAAGAGGGTGGGGCTCAGTGATGAACCCTGTGGGACTCTGCAGGTGATTTTCGTGGGGTCGGAGAGGAAGGGTGGGAGACTGATCCTTTGGCTTCTTCCGGTGAGGAATAATCGGATCCAGTCCAGGGCTGTTCCTTGTATGCCTGCGTCGTGTAGTCTGACGACTAGTGTGCGATGGGAGACGGTGTCGAAGGCCGCTGATAGGTCGAGTAGGATGAGGGCTGTGGAGTGGCCTTGGTCCAGGAGGGTGCGGATGTCGTCTGTGGCGGCGAGTAGGGCGGTCTCTGTGCTGTGGTTGCTTCGGAATCCGGATTGGGACGGGTTGAGGACGGCGTTCTCTTCAATGAATCGTGTTGTTTCCTGTTGACTGTTTTCTCTGCAACTTTGGCTGCGAAGGGGAGGAGCGAGATGGGCCGATAGTTCTTGAGGTCGGTGGGGTCAGCTGTGTGCTTCTTGAGCAGGGGTCTGACTTCTGCGTGCTTCCAGTCGTCTGGGAAGTTGCCTGTTTTGAAGGTGGTGTTGATGGTGCATTGTAGGTCTGGTGCGATGGCGGCCACGGCTCTGTGGTAGATGTGAGGGGGGCAGGGGTCAGTGGGGGCCCCCGAGTGGATGCTTTTCATGGTCGAGGCGGTGTCTTCGGCCGTGATCGGTGTCCAGTTGGAGATGGTGGGCTGGCTGGTGTTTCTGGGGGCGGGGGCCATCTGTGGCGCCTGGTGGATGGTCAATGAAGTTGTCGTAGAGGTTTTTGATCTTGAGGTGGAAATAGGTTCCAAGCTTGTCGCAGAGGTCTTGGGATGGGGTGATGTCTGTGGCTTCGCTGCGTGGGTTGGTGAATTCTTGAATGACACTGAAAAGTTCCTTGGAGTTGGTCGAGTTGGCCAGGATTTTGTTGTGGATGAAGTTCCTTTTGGTGGCTCTGATCTGGTTGTGGTAGTCCGTCATGGCGTCCTTGTAGGTGGTGTGGTTTTCGGTTGTCTTGGTGTTTCTCCAGTTCTTCTCCAGGCGTCTGCAGGTGCGTCTGGCTTCTTGGAGAGTGGTTGTGAACCAGGCGGCTTTCCTAGGGCGTTGTCTGTCGGGGTTGCGTAGCGGGGCAAGCTCGTCTGCGCAGTTGGAGATCCAGGTGTGGAGTTCTCTGGCTGCGTCATTTGCACCGTTTGCGTTGGGTGCCCAGGTGTGGTTGTCTCGGGTGAGGGTGGAGTTAAGTTGCTCATTGGTAACCTTGCTCCAGTTCCTTCGTGGTGGGCGTGGGGCTGGTTTGGGTGCCTTGGGTTTGTTGATGGCGAAGTGTACGCAGTGGTGGTCGGTCCATGGCGGCTGCGTTGTGTGGCTGAAATGGACGCTGTTTCCTGCCGCGAAGATGGGGTCGAGGGTGTGTCCTGCTCTGTGGGTCGGTGTGTTGACGAGTTGTTTAAGTCCGATGCTGGCGAGGTTGTCACGAAGGATAGTGGAGTTGGGGTGGCTGGGGTTGTTGAGGTGGAAGTTCAGGTCTCCAATGAGTATGTAGTTTGTTGAGGCGATGGCGTGGGATGCGATGAAGTCGGTGATGGTGGTGGCAAAGGGTGTTCGGGGGCCAGGGGGTCTGTAGACGAGGGTTCCTCGGAGTGTGGCTTTGGGGGTGGTCTGGATCTTGAAGTGCAGGTGTTCGGCGGAGGGGAAGGTTTCGCTGGAGGTGGTGAGGCAGAGGGTGCTCTTGTGGGCGATGGCCCCCTCCTGGGTGGTTGGGGCTGTCTTTCCTCTGGATCTTGTATCCGTCTGGGAAGGCGGTGCTGATGTCGGGGGCGGAGGATGCGTTGGTCCAGGTCTCTGTGAAGAAGGCGATGTCGGGCGAAAGAGAGTCGAGTAGGTTCCAGATTTCCATGGCGTGTTTGTGTACGGAGCGTACGTTGAGGAGGATGCATTTTAGGGTGTTGGAGGCCGGGGTGGCGGTGAGGGTCTGGCGGCAGTGGAGGCAGGAGAACTGGCCGTGGGTCGTGTTCGGCGAGGCCTGTTGGCATTCTCTAAGTCTTCCAGGGTTGAGTGCGAGGAGGGTGGTGGTGTCGTAGCGATGGGTAGTGGGATGTCCAGGGTTCCTGGCGCTGGCCGCGGTCGGGTCGCGGACGGGTGCAGACGGGCTTGCCTTTGGCGCGCCGGCGTCCTGCCCGCTGTGCGCGTCCACTGCATGACCGCGCAGCGGCCGCCATTAAGTAGGGGAGGTAGGAGGGAGGAGAGGCTGGGAGGCGGTAGCAGGGGAATTCTGCGGAGGAATTCCGGGGGGAAATTCCAGGGGAAATTCCGGGGGGGAATTCTGGGGGGGAGGGGCCGCAGGGGCAGCAGCGGCGAAAGGCAAAAGGAACAGGCAGGCACGAGAAAATAAAAACAGTGGTGGAATTAGAGCAAGACACAGATGGGCACAATAACAGTGGCACAACAGGGAAAAAATTAAGAAAAAAACGGCTGAGAAAGGTTACGGTGGTTGGAGGCAGTCTGGTCCCAGTTGGAGCGGGCAGCAGCCTTGAACCTCCCAAGGAGGAGGTCGGGGTCTGGAGGCAAGAGATGGCACAGCAGAGCAGTGGGGAGAGAGTGGACCTAGACCGCGGTATCGAGGGGAGGAAGTGTGCAAGGCTTTGTGGGTGATACAGGCAGTCTTGTAGATTGATCTTGCCTCGATGGGAAGCCAACGGAGGGAAGACAAAATGGGTGTGATGTGGTCACTTCTTTTGGCCCCAAATATAAAACGAGCTGCTGAATGGAGAACGGATTTAAGAGGGGAAAGGTGGGATTTGGGGAGGCCAGTAAGAAGAGAATTCCAATAGTCCAACCTAGAGAGACCCAGCGATTGGACCAGGGTTTTTAGGTCTTGCTCCGGAAAGAAGAGTCAAATCCCCCAAAGAAGGCGCAGTTGGTATCGAGCATTCTTGGCAATGGAATTGATGTGGGAGAGTAGATTAAGCCTTTTGTCAAGTAAGAAACCAAGGGATTTTGCGCTGTCGACAACGATAGGTTTGTTGTTTAGTAGATTCAGCTGATCCATCCAAGATTAAACAGGAGGAGGAGAGAGTGAGGTAGAGAGGAGGAGGAATTCAGTTTTGGAGGGATTCAGAATGAGTTGATGAGCTAACATCCAGTTTTGAATAGAGTAGAGAGTAGAGTTGAGGATTGAGATATCGTGTGTGGAAGACACCTTAAGGTAGATTTTAGTGTCATCCGCATAGAGATGGTAGAGGATCCCAGATTTATTTAGGAGATTTCCCAATGGTTCCAAATAGAGATTGAACAAAGTGGGTGCAAGGATAGAGTCTTGAGGGACACCTTGACCTACCGCCAATGAAGATGAAAGACTGTTCGCTATTTTTATCATTTGGGATCTGTCCGAGAGGAAAGAGGCAAACCATTTAAGCACTGTGCCTTCCAAACCCATTCTCTGTTGAAGAGTGTTAAGGAGAGTGTTGTGATTAACAGTGTCAAAGGCTGCAGAAAGGTCTAGAAGAATCAGAAGACAAGACTCCCCTGAATCGAGTATACGCAGCGCATCGTCGATCACTTGCAGCAGGGCTGTTTCAGTGCTGCAGTTTTGAATGAAACCAGACTGTAAATTGTCAAGAAGATCATTATCCTTAATATGACGGGAAAGTTGTTTCGCTACACATCTTTCTGTGATTTTCGCAAGAAAAGGGTGGTTAGTAATGGGGCGGAATTTGTTGAGGCCGTTCGCATCAGCGGTGGGTTTTTTAAGAAGAGGGGTAACCTGTCCTGTTTTAAGTGCAACAGGAAGGGAGCCTTGACTGAGGAAGAGGTTAACCAGATTGGTCCAATAGGAAAGAGAATGGGTGTAGAAGTCAATGGCAATGTCACTAGGGATGGGGTCAAAAGAATGGTTGGAGGGCTTTGTTTCGAGGATGCGAGGAGATGATGTCAAAGTTCTGCCAAATGACTAAGGATTGGCGCTCCTCTGGGGGGGGTAGGATGCATGACCTGATCCACTAATGATTTCACTTTTTCGTCAAAGAATATAGCGAATTCTGCTGCTTTCTTTGGAGAATCGTCAGGCTTGATGGTTGGGGGAGAGCAGTTTAGATTTTTGATGAGGTCAAATAGTTTTTTGGGTCTGATTTTGGCTGAGTCGAGGAGGGTTCTGAAGTGTGATGCTTTTTCATGGAAGATGTGTTTGTGGTAATTTGATCTTGCTGAACGTAGAGTAACAAGATTAGTGGTGGATGGAGATTGTCTCCATTGTTTCTCCAGGATTCTCAGGTTCTTCCTTTCTTCATAAAGGGATTTGTTGAACCAAGGTGCTGAAGAAATAGGCATTTTCCTTTTGCTTTGAAGTGGAGCGACATTATCGATTTCGACTGCAAGGACTGAGAGGCATTGGGAGGTGAGATCGTTGACATCCAAGTTAGGGTCTAGCCTTGGAAGTGATAGCATAGCAGAATCACAGAGTGTGTCAAGGTCAATGTTTTTAGTGTTACAGAACCAGGTAGTAGTCCTTTTAGGTTGGCCAAGAGTTATAGAGTGTGATAGGTGAAGAGAGAAGGGGATGAGAAAGTGGTCAAACCAGTCTACATGAATAGGGATAGCAATAGTAAGCATGTCTGCTTTAGATATAACAAGGTCCAGAATTGAGCCCTTAGAGTGTGTTGTTTGAGTGCAGTGTTGGATAAGATCATTTGCTGAGAGAAAGGTGGCAAGCCTATTAGCAGAGGAATATTCCAACGAGCCCCAGTGAAGATTGAAGTCTCCCAGGAAGATCTGTCTGTCACTTTGCGAATATTGGTCGCTGATGAAGTTCCTCCAAAAAAGAAGAGCAGCCACCAGGCAGGTGATAAATGGTATGAAATCTTAAGGGTGAGCAGTGAGCAGTGTTGCACTTGAAGCTCAAGAGACAGGCATTTGAATGTACGGAAGGAGCTGTTAGGAAAAGCCTTAAGTTGAAGGGAGTTTCTAAAGATGATTGCAACACCTCCCCCAACTTTGTCTGTTCTGTCATTTCTAAAGATAGAATAGTTGGTGGGTAACAGAAGATCAAACATAGAATGAGAGGTGTCGTTGAACCAGGTCTCTGTCAGGAAGAGCATGTCGAGATTGTGGAGAATGATGGTGTCAGAAATTTCCAGTTTGTGTTTCATTGCAGATCTGCAGTTGTGGAGCAAACAGCGTAACTCTGACGAGACTGTTTTGGTGACGGGGGCGATTGGGCTTCGAGGGGTGATAGGGATAATGTTCTTGTAAGAGGGTGCCAGGGAGGAATAAGGCAGATGATTAGTTCTGACAGAAGAGATGGTCAGAATAGTGTACAGAGTAGTCTTACTTGGAGAGGAAAGTGGAAGGGGGGTGGCATTAGAGGTGTTGTAACTATATATTATACAAAATCTAATGGGTCAGAGTGTGAGTCAACGGTGTTTTGATACCTTTTAATATGGGATCATCATCAGGACACTTAATAATTTGCATGAAACATGACTAAATAGTCCAGTAATGAATTTAACACCTGTAAGGTAAGGAGGAAAAACAGAAAAAGAAAAAAGAGAATATTCAGGAAATGTGATCATCTTGAAATAATATCAGATCACTACAATATCGGGAGCATGCAGAGACCTGGGGGTCATGCAAATTGTTCATCATGAGCGGATTAGGTCAAGGTCCGTAGAAGTGGCGTGAGTTAGCCGAACCATAAAAATAAAAAGTGAATTGTGAGGGCGCACATTATATGTGTGCGTGAACAAAATTCATACATGGTGTGTAGAAAACAATCTTCTAACCTGGCATCAGGTTAATCCAGGGAAAAACAACAGGGCTGAGTCAAATGAATAAAACCAAACCTGTGGGGTGGATGAACTGTCATGAGTAAGAGCTGATGAGAATATATTCTAAAAACAAAAATGAAGGAACATGGGGCACCTACTCCAAGTAGTAGGGAAATGACCCTCTGTTAAAACAAGCCAACTGACCCAGGAAATTAGGGACTCCAAATTGTCTGATTAGGGTACAGCCATAATCCCATAAGGGATCACTGTGTCAAGCCTGAAAATGTATTATATAAGTGTCAGAAATGAATCCTGATAGTTATAATCAACGTAATTGGGAGAATGTTGTCAATAAGGCACCTGTTGCAAGGAAATTACCCGGACTGGAGATACTGTGTCAATTATACACATGGACCAAGTAATAGAGGAGCATTCACACATGTTATGATTAAAATTAACCCCATATCACGTATCTCAAACATAAGTGTGCCACAAAATATTGCATAGTCAGCGAAGTCCAAGTTAAAGTAAAAGTTGTTTATTAATTGTACTCAGTTCGAGGGCACTTTGTCCCTCCAATTGCCGTATACACAAATATGCACCCAATGCTCCAATATCGAAGGAGGCATCATATCAGGCCAATGCCAAAAAATACATATTCAGTGAAGCCAAAGTTAAAAGCCTTATGAAATTGTTCTGAGTCTGATGAGACGCTCTCCCTCCAAATGCTGTTTACAAAATGATGTGCCCCTAGCTCCTATACCAAAGAAGCCACCATGTACAAATAAAATCTTACCTAATGTCAAAGCAATAATTGGGTCCGCATAAAGCATGACATGAGAGGCGTCCACTCTCAGGTGATATCGCAGCTAGAGTTAAGTGTGCAATCATGCAGATCTACGCGTTAAGAAATAATGAAGGGACTGTATGATAGCGAGGCAAGGATTGCATGCTGTGGTGGACATCTTAGAGGGGTGAAAAATAGCAGATCGGACGTATGTGATCAGGCAGGGGCCAGAACTAGATCATGGATATACAGGGTCTAAGTGCAGCATATTAGATAGGTGATGGATAATGTGTGACAATGAGGATCAGAGATGGGTTAAAATTACAGTCAAAGTCCAACAATATGAATAGGACGTGTATGATCAGACAAGACTAGGAGTCCTAATAATTGTACATGGTCTGATTAATATGTGAATTGAGGACCAGCAATGAGTAAATAAGCGATATACATTGGTGCCAATTGAGTCTGAGGCTTAGAGAAGTGATGTGCTAGAGGTAACATATTATTTACATTATAAGATGAATGGAATAAAGCGGGACAACTGGTAAATAATGAATACTTAGGGGCCGATTCCGATTCAGGCCGGAAAACGTACCGACCGACTCGGTACGGGAATGTAGTCCGACCGACACGTACCGGCGCTGTCCAATCCGCGTAGTACGATGCTATGCATGTGAATTACGACCGACTCGTATGGAACACAAGCCGAACGACCGAACCGCACGGAAAGCAGCCATCCGGCCGGAAAATCTACGCGATTCGAACCGACCGACACGCAGCAGGAATGAACCCGACAGTTACGTACCCGCGAACTCCGACCCGCGCAGTACGATGCAATGCGTGTAAAACCAGACCGAGTCGCACGGAGCCCGAGCCGTACGACCAACACGCATACAAAACAGGGAGCCGAAGCAACCCAATACTCCGCGACCGACGTTTACGCCGCACATGAAACCCAGCAGAAAGACAGCGTGAAAGACTCGGAGAAGCTCGCACGAGATAACTGCAGCATCCTACTCGGTCAGAAGAACTTCTCCTACATGCCCAAAAAATACAAAGGAAAAAATACAAAAAAAAGGGCCAAACAAGCAATGACAAAGTCAATAAATACTGGGAAAAAAAAACATGGAACAAAGACACACCCACAACTCCACCCATATAAAGGCCACAAATCCCTACCATGATCCTTTGCAAATTCAACTGACCTGCCAGCACAGACCACCATCAGACAGCAACCACAGACACACTCACAACTCATCCATCACACAAGCCACACACCATTATCACTTGCCTAATAGCACCCTCACATACACCCAGTAAAACTGACACTCACCCACCCTCACTTGCACACTCACATCAATCCCCACCACCACCCATCACCATGCCCCCAAAGAAGAATCCAAAGTTCCTAGACAGTGAATTGGAAGTCCTGGTAGATGAAATCCTAAGAGTAGAGCCACAGTTGTTTGGAACATTGGTCCAACAGACCCCCATGTCGCAGAAAACCAAGATGTGGGAGAGGATCGTCGACAGGGTGAATGCACAATCACCATGTTTGCGCACAAAGGAAGACATCCAGAACAGGTGGTATGACGTGCGCCGGAGGGTCAAGGACCTACTCAAGAAGGAATACGCCTTGAGTCATCGCACCGGCAGTGGCCCTCCTGCCAAACCAGTATACCTCAGGTCCTGGGAGGAGAAGGTGCGGGCCATCCTACCACCAGAGAGCGTACATGGACTATCAGACATCCCAGAGCCTGGTGAGTACACAACCAATATACCCAATATTGTGTGACAAGACACACACATCACTGTCAAGGGGATAGTGAAACCATGCACCGTTAGCAAAGCCACAGTAACCAAAAGATAATCATCCCAAGATGTGTATGCTAGTCAGACAAACACAATACCTGCCATCTCATAGTGATATGTAACTGTGTCATGACATGTACAAACCTAACAACAAATAGAGCAAGGCAGTGGCACAAATCTAACCAACAAACACTGTCAGACATTTTGCCACCACTAGAACACCACCTCACAGGGAAGCTGACTGAAAGGAAGGAATTCTTTGTATGCTGGTGAAGTGAGTGTAGCCAATAGCATGATGGGAGTTGTAGTCACAGATATTGGTCACCCTCACAATTGGCCCATCAACACCACTCTGAACCATGCTCACATCACAGGGAGTGGAAAAGAACTGACAAGATGGCTGACACTGGGTACTGCTGTGGGGAGAACAAGCCCCTGCTGGGTGTTGTGCTCAAAACAACAGCAGGACACTACTGCCTGACATCCTGAAAGCCAACTTGCACTCCCTGCAATGGAAGCACGTTCCATGGTGGGATATCTGGCTGGGTGGGAAGGAGGACTGACAGCTCTGACCATATTTACCAGCATCTTTTCTCACACACCCCCTTAACAGAAACTCTACACAACTCACCTGGGAGAATGCATTGCCTCAAACTCCAATTAAATATCCCACAAAGAACTACCACACTGGGTTATGCTGTGTGAAGCACAGGGACACTTTTGGGACTTGTAGCCAAACAAACGCCAGGACAACACTGTCAGCCATCCTGTCAGCACAGGCACACTACCCCACAGGGAAGCAGAGTCAAAAGGAAGGAAGTATGGGCATGCTGGGAAGGGGGGTGTAGGCAATAGCATAATGGGAGTGGTAGTCACAGCTCAACATCCCCCACCTGCATGGCCCGGCAAGTTCACACTGAAGCATGCACACCTCACGGGGCGTGAAAAGCCACTTCCAAGATGTCTGACAATGGTGCTCTGTTGTGGGGAGCACAAGGCCCTGCTGTGAACTGTGCACCAACAAACAACAGGACCACACTGTCAGCCATCTTGCCATTGCTGTCACACTCACACACAGTGAAGTCGACTCAAAAGGAAGGAAGTATGGGCATGCTGGGAAGGGGGGTGCAGGTAATAGCATGATGGGAGTGGTAGTCACAGCTCAACATCCCCCACCCGCATGGCCCGGCAAGCTCACACTGAAGCATGCACACCTCACAGGGAGTGAAAAGCCACTTCCAAGATGTCTGACAATGGTGCTCTGTTGTGGGGAGCGCAAGCCCCTGCTGGGAACTGTGCACCAACCAACAGCAGGACACCACTGACTGACATCCTGATAACCAACTTGCACTCCCTGCAATGGAAACACGTTTCATGGTGGGATGTCTGGCTTGGGGGGAGGAGGAGTGCCAGCTCCGACTACAGCTACCAGCAGGCCCTTACAAACACACCACTTCCACTAACTCCAAACAACACACCTGGGACCGTGCTCCACAAGAGAGTGAGTGAAAAGCCACTTCCAAGATGTCTGACACTGGCCTCAGCTGTGGGGAGCACAAGGCCCTGCTGTGAACTGTGCACCAACAAACAACAGGACCACACTGTCAGCCATCTTGCCATTGCTGTCACACTCACACACAGTGAAGACGACTAAAAAGGAAGGAAGTATGGGCATGCCGGGAAGGGGGGTGTAGGCAATAGCATGATGGGAGTGGTAGTCACAGCTCAACATCCCCCACCCGCATGGCCCGGCAAGCTCACACTGAAGCATGCACACCTCACAGGGAGTGAAAAGTCACTTCCAAGATGTCTGACACTGGCCTCAGCTGTGGGGAGCACAAGGCCCTGCTGTGAACTGTGCACCAACAAACAACAGGACCACACTGTCAGCCATCTTCCCATTGCTGTCACACTCACACACAGTGAAGTCGACTCAAAAGGAAGGAAGTATGGGCATGCTGGGAAGGGGGTGCAGGCAATAGCATGATGGGAGTGGTAGTCACAGCTCAACATCCCCCACCCGCATGGCCCGGCAAGCTCACACTGACGCATGCACACCTCACAGGGAGTGAAAAGCCACTTCCAAGATGTCTGACAATGGTGCTCTGTTGTGGGGAGCACAAGCCCCTGCTGGGAACTGTGCACCAACCAACAGCAGGACACCACTGACTGACATCCTGACAACCAACTTGCACTCCCTGCAATGGAAACACGTTTCATGGTGGGATGTCTGGCCTGGGGGGAGGAGGAGTGCCAGCTCCGACTACAGCTACCAGCAGGCTCTTACACACACACCACTTCCACTAACTCCAAACAACACACCTGGGACCGTGCTCCACAAGAGAGTGAGTGAAAAGCCACTTCCAAGATGTATGACACTGGCCTCAGCTGTGGGGAGCACAAGGTCCTGCTGTGAACTGTGCACCAACAAACAACAGGACCACACTGACTGACATCCTGAGAGTTAATCTGCACCCACTGCAAGGGTGGCATGCTTCATGGTGGGATAACTGGGCTGGGGGGAGAAGGAGGTCAGGATGTCAACCAAATACCACCAATGCTGGCCATACACACACCTACTCTGCAAAAAAACATTGCACACGTGGGACCAGTCACTCCCAAAGTAAAAGCCCTGGCAAGATGGCTGACACATGGGCATGAGAAATGATGTTCCTGCAATTCACACCCATGCACTGGCCAACCCAAACACGTACACACTCACAGCCATTGCAACTCTATGTTTACACACACTGTCAGGGGATGCAGTGTCCATGGGTGCCCCCTGGCCTGGCTGTGAAGGTGTGACTTGCAGATGACAACTGTGGAGAATCAGACAAACTACATAGCACAAAACACACAGGAAGACACAGAAACATCATTGACAGGGGACACCTGACAGTGAATGCAATGGACACACCAATATACCGGACACTGTACCATGGTGTCAGTCACACAAGTTGCGGTTGTGATCTGCATTCCACTCCCACATCGTTCGGCAACATATGCATCCTTCACACAACACACCACTCACTGTCATAGACACTGTAGACACAAGCACCAAGCTGGACTGCATTTGAGGAGACATGCTACTCACAGCAGCAGAACTGCAACACACACCACTGGCCATCACTGTCATGACAATGGAAAAGCCAGAGAGCTGCCGTGCCCAATCCTTATCACCATGGAGGACATTGACAAGATTAATCACGTTTGCACGTACAAAACTCAGCAACAACATCATTAGCTACGTTAACAACATCACTTGTATGAAATGAGACGTGAACTAGGAACCCAGACAACAACACAGATACTCCCAAGAGATCCCAGGCATACCGGACTGTGACCATGTTGTCCAGACACACCAATGTGACGCACAAAGACTGGCAAAAACTGCCACCACACATGTCCCAATCTTGAAAGATATCCTAAGTGGAATTGCATGTATGTCCCTGTTAAAGGACAAATGTGGACAAGAATGACACACCTGTGTAAGGCATGTGATGGCCCTTGAGTAGCAATGGCCATGTACAGCCAATCTATACATGAGCTGGTCATGCACACACCTCAACATTCACATTGAAATGCTTCAGGTTGGCGGGACAATGTGCTACAACAATATCAACCTCTGGCTGTGACAACTTAGGACAATGCAATGTACAGGCACGCATCCAGATGTACAGTCACAACTGTCATGTGTTTGAACAATTGATGCCTGTAGAAACATAACATACATTGTGTGTCTCTTCCAAACACAGGTGATGATGGGGACACAGCAGCAGATGATGAGGAGTCCCTGTCCCAGGCTCCGGTGGCCCCTGAGCTCTCTGGTGTGGAACAGCCTCTGCCCTCCTCGGATGGCGAAGACCTACCTGGCCCCTCCGGTGTGAGTCATCATGCAGCACCAGCAGGACCACCATCTTCACCCCCTGCACCCACTCCTCCAACATCTGCCAACACACAGACCACCCCCCCCGACACGGACAGACCAAGGACACTGAATGACAACAGCACAGGAACCCCGAACCGCCGGGAAGCAACGGACAACAACCCCAGTACCAACCCCCAAGGGGGCCTAGGGTCACCTGTGCGTGCCACCACAGGTCCCGCACGTGTGGCCAGGGGTGGTGGGAAGGGTGGTAGGCAGAGGTCGCTGTTTGCAGAGGGGTCTGGACTGCATGATGACCCACAACTGGTACGCATTGCAGATGCGTACCAGAATAGCACCGGAGAGGTCAGCCAGGTAGTGGGGATCCTCAAGGACATTCAACAGCAGCAGGCTGCCCATCATGCCCGCTTGGACTCCCACATGTCCCTTGTGGAGACACACATGTCTGGCATGGAGTCCAAGTGGGACACATTGGAAGAACTGACAGCGGTGCAGAGGGACATATTGACATGCCTCCGCTAGATTAGCACCAACATGTCCACACCTCCCTGTGTGCCCACAACATCTGGTGCCGCAACAACTGCAACTGCCACAGGGAGGGAGGATGACTCTGGTGGAGAGTCCTCTGCACCGCAGCGGCCTGCACGTGAGGGTCCCCCCAGAAAGAAGAGGGGTCGTTCGAGGAAGGAAAACTGAGAGGCAGATGGCCATGTACATCCCCCTTGAACCCAACACCTGTTCTGGAAATTCTCCTTTGTGTGCAAACTGTTCACCCTGTCGAATGCAACCCAACTCTCCCACATGACATGGGGAGTTTAAGTTGGACTAATGTATCAGATGACTGTGGACTTTACTCAGGACATTTCTGCTACCAACACTTCCAACTCATCTGGGAACTTTGGATTCCAATCCCAATGTACAGCACCCCCATCCTGTGCACTATCCTCACACATGTATGTAAATAAACTCACTAATACACCATACTTGCCTCTGTTGTGATTCCAACGTGGTATTTTGTCATGGAGATGATGATCTGCTAAATGACACTGTGCATGCTAACTGCTACAGCAATTCCAACACCGTCATGTGAGTCATGGTGACGTGACACATATGAGGGAGACACACCACTAGGGCAACACAACACATACACACCAGGGCCATCTGACTCATCGCCTACACTGATGTTGCCAGGAAATACAGTGGAATGCACAGACACCACACCTATTCAGAGTCTGTGTTAACTAGCCCACAGGTGCAGTAAGCAAATGTCAGTCAGATGAGTGACCACAGACAACGCACATCCCAAAGTGAAGCACAGGTTTATTACACATTTGCAACATGTTGTTTCCACTACAGATGCAAGGTAATCCCACGTGGCAGTGGCCACACAGTCAACAAGTGTTGAAGAAATAAAGTCCAGGGGTGTGAGGCACATCACCTGTAGGGAAACAACTGCTTCAACCCTGGAAGTTGAATCATGGTGTCGGGGGATCACAGTTGACCAAACAACTCTGAAAGTACCCTGTGAAGGACAGACATGACACACAGTCAAAAGTACTGAAGAACAGGACAGAACTGCAATACTCATGCCCAATACATGTCACAAGATACCTACACTAAACCAAGTTAGCATGTCAACACTGTTGGGGAGTACAGACAACCTGTAAGGACACATCGCTGCACGCATCCAGTCAAGTAGCACATGGCCACACTCAAACAGCAACAGAGCACCACCAACACATATCATGCAAACTCAAATCATTGACATTACATCTCTGTATACTCACATTCAGCTGAAGAAGTTGGTGATGAGCTGTGTGCGGACATCACCCTCATCATCATCATCATCACTGGCATCGTGGCCCAGGCCAGGATCCTCCACAGGTGGCGGATGTTGGTCATCATCATCCAGGATGAGAGGCAACTCCTTCCGCACTGCCAGGTTGTGTAGCATGCAGCAGACGATGAAAATCTTGCACACCTTTGCAGGGGCATATGGGAGGGCCCCTCCTGTCTTGTCCAGGCAGCGAAAGCGGCTCTTCAGGAGACCAAATGTCCGCTCGATCACTCTCCTGGTCCGACCATGTGCCTCATTGTAGCGCATCTGGGCTGGTGTCACAGGGTTCCTGAGGGGTGTCAGCAACCACGGCATGTTGGGGTATCCGGAGTCACCTACATACAGACAATTGCACATTAGCTGAGTTGGAAAAGAGGGTGGAATACAACATTGCAGTAGTGGTAATAATCAAAAGAAGAGCGAGGAGATAGGGGCCAGTTCACTTCCCCTGGGTATAGTATAAGTATCAAAGGGAACTAGCTACTAAATAGGAGCTCCTAGTATGTGTATGTATGGCGACACATGTGTTTTTAGAAGACCCTCACTCACCAACCTAGTTGGTGACATGCTTCATCATCGGGTCCCACCCAAGGTACCGAATGTACCTTGGGTGTGCTGCGACGCCTGGATACAGCGGAGCTGGTTCTGTGCAGTGAGTGTGCAGTGAGAGTGAGATGAGTGTGGTTTAAAAAGCTGTCCGTAGGGTCCCGTTCAGGTAACAGAAGGACTATTTTAATGTATGGGCCCTCGGCAGTGGTTAAAAAAGAGAGGTGGATATCTCTGGAGTTAATTAGGTTTCGATATCCTGGTCAACATGTTTCAGCCAGTCTCTCTATACTGGGCTGGCTTTCTTCAGGACCTTATGTGTGTGAGGTTAAAAAGGTGGTCTGGAACAAAGTGTGTAAGAGACCATCTATGTGGTGCACTCGCTAAGGTGCATTATGTGATGGAGGATGATTTCCTCTGGCGACGCATACCTGTTATAGGGGGTAAAAAAAGACTCATCTCACTCTCACTGCACACTCACTGCACAGAACCAGCTCCGCTGTATACATACACATACTAGGAGCTCCTATTTAGTAGCTAGTTCCCTTTGATACTTATACAACATTGCAGAACACACACAATGGTACAAAGTCAGTACACACCGACAAGCCAGGCACGCTGGTTCTGCATCTGTGACATCATCCTCGGGATGCGACTACTCCTCATCACGTAGGCATCGTGTGCAGAACCGGGGAAACGTGCACACACATGTGAGATGCTCATATCTGCAAGACATACCACCAGAGCATTGATAGAATGGAAAATTTTCCTTTTCCTGTATGCCTGCTCATGTGCCTGTGGTGGTACCAAAGCCACATGTGTCCCATCAATGGAGCCGATGACATGTGGCATCCTCCCCAGGGCATAGAAGTCACTCTTGACGTCAGTGAGTTGTTGACGTTTAGGGAAATAGATGTACTGGTTCAAGTATGTTAACATTGCCTCCAAAACATCGCGTAGCACACGGCTGAACATGGTCTGTGACATCCCACCAGCAGACGCCACAGTGTGTTGAAAGGTACCGGTGGCAAAGAAGTGTAGGGCTGCCATCACCTTCACCTTGGGGGTCAGCGCTGTAGGGAATGGCTGGCCAGGTAGCAAATGTGGGGCCAACCGCCCCACCAATTCCTCAATCAGCGGCCTGGTGAAGCGGTACCGTCGGATGCAGTCACGTTCCACCATGGTTGCAAGGTCAGGGAATGGTCTATGGACAGCTGGTGCCCTGCAGTACATAGGTGAACAAAGAAAGATTGTCAGTCACCCCACATATGTGGCATTGACCATACTCAATATCACATGATACATCATTACGAGACACAAGTACTTGATGTGTGTGCCGTTCTGTATGGACATATATGGCACCTACATGGCCATCAACTAACATCTCAGTTCAACATGTGTTGACAACAAGGTCCAGGTTGTGCTATGGGAAATCATTAGGCTGTGTCACAGTACCCATGTACTGCTGTCACGTTCCAAACACACACACAGTGACAAGTGAAGACAGATGTGCCCCAGGCATCACAGCTCTTTGACAGGTAGATTCCCAGGGACCCTGTATTGCCACATGGACACTGGCATGACATGGCGTATCATGTACACGCCAGCAAAACAACCATGACTCCCACAGGTAGTGGCCCCTGTCACCACTGCAGGACAGACATGTATGTCTGTGACACACACACGCACAACATCAAAGTCGATGCACAAACAATGTGGATGTGGAGACTGTCTCCCATTGTGCACATGGAATCAGAAACATCTGAAACACAACATGCACACAGACTGTGGAGGGCCATCACAATTGTGGCAATGGGTCACCCTGTGACGTACATACCATCCCACATGGGACTCAGGGTGTATGTGACTTAACATACACAAATACAACCTGGAAATGTGACCATGCCATATGCTCTGAACTGAACAGTTGCACATCACAGTGGTCATGTGCACAACACAAAAAGGATTCTGTCCCCATGAACACGTGCACAGCCTGGGAGTGGCTGCCCCCAAGTGCCACCCAACAAACCACATGTTGACCCCCATACACACACAGGTAATGCAGCCTCCCATGCCTTAGGATACAGTGTGGACAGGCTGTGGTGTTGTAGGTGTGCCCCTGAGTCCCTGGCAAGTAATTGTGGCTGGCATACGTTCACCTGTGACAACCATGGTGACATATGCGAGTGACTTGTACAGGGAGGCGTCATACAGCAATGGACCGATTGGTGCGCACGCATTGGCCATTGCATATGATGGTGACGGATGCGTGTTGTGTCCCGAAATACGCGTTGTACAGCAATGGAACGATCGGTGTGCACGCATTGGCCATTGCATATGATGGTGACGGATGCGTGTTGTGTCCCGAAATATGCATCGTACAGCAATGGACCGATCGGTGCGCATGCATTGGCCATTGCATATGATGGTGACGGATGCGTGTTGTGTCCCGAAATACGCTGGTCAGTACAGCAATGGACCGATCGGTGCGCACGCATTGGCCATTGCATATGATGGTGACGGATGCGTGTTGTGTCCCGAAATCACGCGTCGTACAGCAATGGACCGATCGGTGCGCACACATTGGCCATTGCATATGATGGTGACGGATGCGTGTTGTGTCCCAAAATACGCGTCGTACAGCAATGGACCGATCGGTGCGCACGCATTGGCCATTGCATATGATGGTGACGGATGCGTGTTGTGTCCCAAAATACGCGTCGTACAGCAATGGACCGATCGGTGCACACGCATTGGCCATTGCATATGATGTTGACGGATGCGTGTTGTGTTTCGAAATACGCGTCGTACATCAATGGACCGATTGGTGCGCACGCATTGGCCATTGCATATGATGTTGACGGATGCGTGTTGTGTTTCGAAATACGCGTCGTACAGCAATGGACCGATTGGTTCGCACGCATTGGCCATTGCATATGATGTTGACGGATGCGTGTTGTGTGACGTAATACGCGTCGTACAGCAATGGAACGATCCGTGCGCATGCATTGGCTATGGACTGACATGGTAACAGACGCGTATTCGAAGTTTTTACGAGTCGGATGCAGTGAATTCAGTTGGCCACCCACAACAATGGTGCAAATTCATGGGTGTCATCAAGTTGAATTTTTGAAGGATGCTGTAGGCGTGTCTTAGTGGTGCAATTCCATGGATTGGCCAGATTCAGAAGATGCAAACGACTTGGACCTATCACTTTGGACACATGGGACAGTATCTGCCTCTGCAGCACACATATAATGCTGGCTGTTCCCCTGAGAGCTCACTTGCCTGCACTACATGCTCCAGGACGACATCTGCCACCACCACTGCTGCTGTCTCTGCATCCTCTGGCTACTGCAATGGCACGTACTGTGGAGAGAGCCCCAGCCTTCAGCACTGAGGAGAACCAGGCCCTGCTGGACAGCCTCCTTCCACAGTACAGCAAGCTGTATGGGAAACCAGGGGAGCAGGTGAGTGTGCTGTACACTGCCTTACTAATTGTGCATGTTGTCTGACTAGCAAGACTTACAGTGTGTACACCAGTGGCTAGCATGCTCACTGAGTAGTTGTCACCCCCCAAAGTGTGTAGTTACATGCACTGAACAGGTATAGGGAGTAACAGTGCATTCCAACAAGGTTTTACTTCCCAGGCAATGATACCATTTAGTAACTGCTGGACAACTGTTCATAGCCATAGTTGCACTACCTGTGTACATCATATGCCCCTGTGATTGAGACATGTATATCCAACTGTGTGATGCACGGATATGTTGCATGTGTAGTAATGGCCTTTTCACTTTCTCATCCTCACAGGTTGATGCCCACCAGAAGCAGGAGATATGGCTGACCATCGCCCGGGCAGTACGATCTGTGGGGTTCTACAGGCGCAGGATCCGCAACTGCCAGAAGAGTTGGCAGGACCTTTGTGGCTGGACCCGGAGGATCGCAAGGGTCAAGCTGAAGCTGTCACCTCCTCGCAGGAGGGGCGGACACCAGACCCTGACCCCCCACATGCTCCAGATTCTGGCGGTGGTCTTCCCTGACCTGGATGGGCAGCTGAAGGCCAGACAGCAGCAAGGAGGGGGTAAGTGCTAGCCTTTTCTGGGTACTATGACTAACATGCTCTATGCACGCCTTTAGCCTGGTTCCACTTCCACAGTACGACTGTCTTGTCGTCCTGGACTCATGTCCCTCACTTGTGTCATGCCCCCTCCTCATCTGATACACAGGTGTGGCCCTTACAGTCTGTGACTTAGGTCACTTGGGTACTGTGTACTTGCAGTTACCTGTGGTTCAAGTTGGGGACAGCATCAGTTACAGGTACTTTGTTGTGGGCTGCATGGGTGGTACAATTGCTCACACAATGCCTGTGATCTGACATGTACTCTGGGTATGGCTTTAATATGTGTTTCAATTGCTGCTCTGACTCACCACATGTCTGGGGTATGTGCCACACACCCATGCTGCAGCAGAGACCAAGGTAGGAGCCTCAGAAGTATGTACATCATGTGTGTGACAAATCAAAAAATACGAGGGAGGGAGAGGGAAAAAGCTAGGTCCACCCTCCTGAAACAATAGTGAACCTACAAATCCGGTATGACCGGATAGGGACCTAGCCGGGATATGGATTTTCGCTCAGTTTGAGCTAAAGAATCGTAAGGAAGGAAGGCTTTCCTTTCTTGAGTCCCCTCACTCACCAGGGTTTCCCCACGGTGACATGCTTCATCATAGGGGCCATCTCAACCCGCTGCGGGTTGAGGCGTGCTACGACTTGCGATGAGACGTAGGAGCACTAATCGTGAGGAGCTATGTGTAGTGCAGTGGTGTGATGGAGTGGAGTGTATTAAAAAGTACCTAACTAGTGGGCAGAAAAAACTTTATTCGGGCTTCTAGTTGGTCTACTAAAACCGAGGTGAGTCTCTAGTGGGCCTATCCAAATGTGTTAGGAGTCCCTAGCAGACGTCAACATGTTTCGAGCTTCCCCAGAGCTCTTCTTCAGGACAACACAGGGTCCCGCCCTGTGTGTACCACTCCAAAGTGACCTACAGTGAGATGTGATAAAAAACTAGACAAATACGCTGCGAAAATAAGCAGGCGTTAGTAATACATACGATACAAATTTGTCATGTTGTACTTAATAGTCACGTTGTATCTGTAAAAGAAATGAGAACATAGTTAAGGGACACAGCCCCCCTCTTAGGGGTCGGTAGAAATTCGGCGTAATACCCAAATGCTCCTTTAGATGCGTGCTAGGACTCTGCCATTGTGTGTTTACGCCATGCAGAGCTGCGAAAAAAACATGCTTGCCTAAAATCATAATGGAGCTTAGGCGCTGTAGTACAAGTGTTTTTAGAGAAATTAAAAGTTAAAAATGCACCTAGTGACTTAGCCGTGGACAAAACAGACAATAGACAAAACATGTAACATAAATGACATACTGTATTAGAAGCAACAATGTGCCTCATGGTCTTTTTAGGGGGTGAGAGGGTTCCGACTGGAACTCTGAAAATCGGAAGAAAAACGAAGTTAGTTGCCGCTTTTCAATGGAGGTCCTTGTCGGGAAAGAGAAAGTAACCGTGAGCGCTGAGGGAAAATTCCTGCAAAACGCTCGGGTATCGTGTGTTGCCTGCAATGGAAATTCACTTACTTGGATGTCTTTCCTCTCGGTCAGTAGACCTAGTTTCCTTCCCTCGAGACCGCATATTGGCGTTTCTCGTCCGGGAGCTGGGTTAAAAGGAAGTGTTTCCGCTCAGTCATACTGTGATGACTGGAGTGCGAACCTTCACAAGATGGCCACCCGGTTACGTGCTAATGGCGTAGTCCTTTTGGATGTGGGAAAATAGATGTGATAATAAAGTGTCTAACAGTTGGAATGGGTATTTCATGTGTGCGATAAATACACAACAGATAATACACAATACAGATCCACAAGAGACAGTGAAAGAACTGTTGGTGGTGGTTAGTTATGATAAATGTGGTATTCATGATCGGAGTGGTATTACTCAAGTAATGCGGTTGTCGAATGGCTATTAACAGATATACGGCGTTTCTTGCGCTCTGTGATGATGGGGGTTTAGACCCCATTGCCACAATGTTCAAAATGTGCTTCAGCTATGGACCCCACACTTACCTTTTGGTCACTGTGATGATGGGGGTTTAGACTCCATTGCCACAATGTTCAAAATGTGCTTCAGCTATGGACCCCACACTTGTGACAGGCATCCAGGCCCCCATGAGTTGGGGTGGTGGTAGTGCTAGGCATCCATCCCCCTATGAGTGGGGATGGTAGTACTGACAGGCATCCAGGCCCCCATGAGTAGGGGTGGTGGTAGTGGTAGGCATCCATCCCCCTGTGAGTGGGGATGGTAGTAGTGACAGGCATCCAGGCCCCCATGAGTAGGGGTGGTGGTAGTGACAGGCATCCAGGCCCCCATGAGTAGGGGTGTTGGTAGTGACAGGCATCCATCCCCCCATGAGTAGGGGTGGTGGTAGTGGTAGGCATCCATCCCCCCATGAGTAGGGGTGATGGTAGTGACAGGCATCCAGCCCCCCATGAGTAGGGGTGGTGGTAGTGGTAGGCATCCAGCCCCCCATTAGTAGGGGTGGTGGTAGTGGTAGGCATCCATCCCCCTATGAGTGGGGATGGTAGTAGTGACAGGCATCCAGCCCCCCATGAGTAGGGGTGGTGGTAGTGGTAGCCATCAGGCCCCTATGGGTGTGTATGGCATTGGTGATAGCCATCCAGCTCCTATGGTTCTGCTGTTGCTAGTGTACGTCATTTCTGCATCCCTATGTGTGTGTGACATATGTCGGGTACGTGTCGTTTGTTTGTGTAGTGAGTGTCTGACTTACCGTCTGCGCCGTACGCATCCGTACCGGTACCGGTTCCGGTAATAGATGTACAGTATTGGTAGGACCTGCGCGATGGGATTCATGGTTGGTTCATCTCGGTCGGGTTTCTCGTGGCTTCGACTCGTACTCGTAGCTGGCTTGTTCATCTTGTAGCCGTGGATCGTCTTGTGGCGTGGTTCGGAGCTTATGTGCAGCTCTCCCGGATGCTCTGACGTGCCGGACGTAGCGACCAGTTCGGCGTGTACGGATTGCGCATCGTACTAGTCCGGCCGGAAGGTTCTGTGTATTTTCGTCCGTGCGACTCGAATCGGCGTTTACGGATCCAGCTCGGTCGGGGAACTGGACCTAGAATGGGTACGTACGGCTCGCTCGGAATTTTAGCAGTAATGCGCATCGTACTTGCTCGCTCGGACGACTGTTCGAATCATTCGAGAAAAACGTGTTCGGCTCGTATTTTTTCCGGACGAATCGTATTCGGTGCGCGTCCGGCCGAGATCGGAATCGACCCCTTAATGTCCATACCAGAAAGCTGAACACACAATATATATTAATCAGCATATCATCATACATAATGGATCAATTGGTGAAATAAAAAAATATATTTTTCAGTGATGTAACATGTGCGACATTGCAAATAGAGACTTTCAATAACCATAGTCAAACACCACCCTTGGGGCATAGTAATTGCAGGGGTTAGAATGTGTTGTAAATGTTAACCGTTGTGTAGATAAAGGCTGTGAAACTGCTATGGACAGTAGTTGAAGATCTCAAATCAGCGCTGTCCAATTCTCCATTCTGTTCAATCCGTTCTGGAAGCTGCCTGTCTTCAGGGTCAATTTCAGTTTAGTTCAGAATTGCTATAACGTCGCCTCGGCATACTGGTGTCTTTTTGACTTCAATCACCTGCCACCTGATGTTGTTTTCATTATGCCCCAGTGTCTCAAAATGGTCAACCAGTGGTGCATTTGTGACCTTGGACTGAGGTGACACTTATATTGGCATATCCCTATTCTTATTTTTTGTGTGTATTGACCAACATAAATTATGTTACAAGGGCAGGTGATTGCATAAATTATGTTCTAGATGTTACAATTGGAAAATTGTTTGAGAGCAATTCTTACATTGTTATGGACAAATTCTTTAGATTCAATAGCATAATCACATACGCTGCAATCACCACATTTATAGTGCTCCACAAACATCGTGTAGCATCCGGTGGGGCATGGGAGGTAGAAGAAGTGCCCTAACCAAATGGTCTTTAATATTCTTGCTCTTTTTGTAAAGGCAAATAGGGGGCATTCCAGGGATAATTCTCCTGTGTTCAAGGTATGCCAATGGCGTACAATTATTTTCTTAAGGTGGTTCAAGATTGGAGAAAATGTGGTTACACACACTATTCTATCCATATAACTCTTAGTTTTGGGATAGAGTAGTACCTCACACGGACTGTACCAGGCCCTTTTTGATGGATCTAGTGATAAACTTGCATGGGTAACCCCTAGCGAGAAGTTTATTTTTTCTAGTTTAAAGAAGCAGTTCCTGAGAGTACTCAAGAACTAAGAATATGGGAGAGAGTCACACAGTGCTCTGGGATGGTGACTTGAGTACGATAAAAGTGTGTTGCATTCTGTAGGTTTTAGGTACAGTGTTGTATACAGTTCCCCTTTGTTATGTTTTATTAGCAAATCCAGAAATGGAATTGCATGTCTACTGAATTGGGAAGTGAATTTTAGTCCTTTGCAATTGATATTCAGCCAAGTGATGAATGTAGTGAGACCAGTCTCATCAGCCTTGCAGATAAGGAAGATTTTGTTAATTATCTCATCCATATTAGTTTATTGTCGCTAAATGAGATACTATCTGTGAGAATAATCGTATTCTCAATATTATCCATGACAAGGATAGCACAATTTGGAATGTAAACAGCTCCCATTGAAGTACCCTTAATTTGAAGGTAAAATTGGCCATCAAAGAGTAAAACTTTTTTGGTGAGTGTTAAGTGTAATTGTTCTAAAATTAATTCAGTTGGAACTGGATATGGACATTCTCTTTGTTCAAGAATTTTTTCGATCACCTCTATTTCATCTGTTTAGGGTAAATTTGTGTATAAGGATTCAATATCCAAGGTACACAAGAGGCAAGTGTTCTAATTGAAAGGCATATACTCAGTTTGGGTTATCATGCCGTACTATCTCCGACAAAGCATGTGGTGGTGGGGACATGGGGGCATATTATCAAGAACGGCGTTAAAATTATCGCTGCTTTAGCGGCAGGAAACTGCCGCTAAAGCAGCGATAATGGGCTTGATAATATGCCCTTGAGAATTCCAATAGAAGCCCAGGTTCACACCAGAACATGGGCTTCTATTGGAATTCTCAAGGGCATATTATCAAGCCCATTATTGCCGCTTTAGCGGCAGTTTCCTGCCGCTACAGCGGCGATCATTTTAACCCTGTTCTTGATAATATGCCCCATAGTCTTTAATGAAAAACTCAATATGTGGGCTAATGCTCTCAAAAATTGGCCCACAGCCAGAAATAATTGGTCTGCCGTGGTATGGTTGTCTGATTTTTATGTATTTTTGGGGGGGTGTAAATCACCGGTGTTCTGGGTTTTTTTGTGTTGAGAAATAAGTCTTCATTCTTGGTGATATACCCTACATCACAGCCTCTCTTGGTAATGGAAGAGATTACAATTTGTAGTTCCTTAGTGGGATCCCTTGTGAGTTTCATATAGTGGTCAGTGTTGGAGATTTGCCTCATGATCTCATTTTTATACTGACCCACATCCTGAAGTACAATTTCTCCACCCTTGTCAGCTGGTTTGACAATTAGTGTGCCTTAAGCTCATTTAAAGCAATTTTCTCCGAGAGGGGTATGTTGTACAGGACAAAGATCTTCAGCTGTCACAGATTGGAAATGTCCTTAAGCACTAGTTTTTTTAATGTGTGTACCTCCGGTGGAATGGATGAACTTGGAGGTGAAAAGGTAGACAGAGGTCTGACGTTTGTGTGTGCATTACTGGGAGGATAAGGTTTAGCTGAAAAAAGGCATGCAATCTGATTTTTGGAATAAATCGGAACATGTCCATTTGTAGTTCTAAGAAATTCTGATGAACTGTTGGGACAAATGAGAACCCTCTGCTCAATAATTAAATCTCAGTAGATGACAAGTTGTGTGCAGAAAACTGAAAGATAGGAATGGTTTGGTCAATATTAGTAGTAGGTAGGCTAGTTTCAAAGCTATTGTTTATTGGTTCCCCTTTGGTAATATTTCTGACGTGCCTCTCTTCGCCTGGTGTGCTGAAGTGTCATTTCACCTGGCCCCTCCCTTGTCTGGGACATCCGGGTTGGCTTCCAACAAAAAAATTGGGGTTCTGGGTTATGTTTGTAGAGCTAGTTCCTTTGCCCGGGTCCGAGCTGTCGGAAGATTCTGCCGAGGAATCAGTAAACGTAATCAGGTTTCTTTGTTTCTTGAATCTCCCCCAGGGTCGTTAAAAATTGGGATTATGAAAGTTTCTGTTATAGAAATCCTCTTTCAGGTAAGGGTAAGTTTTTTTCAACCGTATAATTACATATATCTTTCTTGACTTTAGTTGATTTCTCATGCTGTTCCATTCGTGTAAATTCAGTTATAGTTTTGACAATTTTTTTTTCCAAAATGTTTTGGCATCAGGTATTACACTGGATTCAGGAATCTGTTTCTCGAGATTTATAATCTCCTCTAGCAATTTATTTGATTGTTCAATTGCTGTATCTATGCCAAACACCATCCAGAACATAAAATATTAGTGCCGAACTTAAGCCTTGTTTTTATTTTTTGTCATCAGTAAAACACCAGGTACATTCTTTACTTGAAGATCTCTGGTTATTGTATCTGCTTTCAAATATTCTGTCAGCATTTGAATCATCAGTTGTAGTTAAGTATATGTTCAACTTTTTTCAAGTTGTTCCATAAGACTTGAACCCGCTGGTTGAACTGGGTCTGGAGGGTCAGAAAACTGTGACGGTACCTCTAATATCTTTTAAATGCATTCATCAGTGTATAACGGTGTATGTTCTGGCAAGCTCCTAGTAAACAAGAGATAGAAAGGGAGACCGAGGGAGAAAGGGGGCAAAACCTTCTATGAGATAGTAGGAAGAGTTAACACATAACCCTTGCAATCATTCGATTACGCATATGTAGTTTCAGAAACAAAAAAAAGCCACATATCTTTAGAGGAGTGGGTATTACAGAGTTAAAGGAAAAAATTGGCCCCAAGCAAAATATTTGAACACAATACTCGTGGAAAGTAATAATTCCCTGAAATTTGTTCCAATGATTATAATAATAATAACCTTTATTGCGTACGGTTAGTTAAAACGTTTACAATATACAATGCTGATAAAACCAATTCATGTTTTAGAAGTAGACAAATCTTGAGATAATATAAAGTACGGTTAAAAGCAAATGAATACATGAGTGCAAAATTGATTAACAGGTGCCTTGAAGTGCCAGCAGCAATCTGATCACATCTAACAGTTTTAAGAAAAAGCGGGTGCTTAAATGTAGCAGCTGATTGTTCTTTGGGAATACTTGATGGAACCTTTATTGGCACACAGAGCTACCCAATGGCCGAAATCTTTTATATGCAAGATGAACAAATTTCGTCAACCGGATGTTTAGGGCAGTGTTTTCTGGGTTAAGTATTGCTATGGTGCCCTATCGACAGGATCAAACTCCCAGCCTGTTCCACTCAACCCAGAGACTTGTTGTACACTCGGGCAGATGCACAAAACTTGCTTAAGGGATTTGTGAAACTCGCCACTGCATTTGATATCTCCCGTTGGGCGGCGCCTGTGGGCTAGATGCTTCAAGAAAAGTCCCTCATCCATCCAGACAGCCGTGACCCTTAGCTTCATGTGATTGGAATATGTACAAGCAAAGTATGAGAATGGAGAAACCTGCTGGTAAGATTTGATCACTGCCCATGCATGCTTATGTTTATCTAGGATTGCTTTATCTGCATGGTATGACCCAAGGCGAATCCGTTTTTTAATACTTAGTTTAAATGCTGATTGGCTTGGGTTTAGATACCACAGTTCGTTTGCGGACAAAAGCTGCACACTGTCATTTAAAAACAGGCGATGTGGCTGAACCACTTGAGCTGTTGTAGGTCCATAACAGGGCCTCCAGCGAGCCAGCTTTGGCCCTTCTCAGCTTGTAACACAGGTTAAGAAAGGCACTGGCACCTACCGCTCGGCGGTCAAGGAGGCCAGTTCCAGTCTAATTTGAGCTGCAGATGAAGACTTCGACAGCTGCAGGACACATTTATAGATCCTTGTAGTGAGGTTATGTAGCGCGTTGCTGTCCTGACCCAGTAGGATTTCAGATCCGTAAGATAATGTAGGGGAGATCTTGGCTTGCATAACTTCCAGCATTGTGGCAAGACTTGGGCCTAATAATGTTTTTGAAAGTTTGGATAGGGTTGCTTGGGGGCCATGGGTTTTGCAGCAACTTCTTTCTGGTGCTTAATAAATGAACCCTTTTCAAGAATGTGTACCCCCAGGTACTTACATTATTGATCTGCTACAATCTTATGGTTATTGTAAGTCCAGCCGCCCCCCTGATACTTTTTTAGGTCTCGCGCCTAGCGTTGCACTGCGCAGCAGTGCTCGCACAGCGCGAGACATTTAGTAGGTGAAAAACGGGGATTCAGCACTGACCTATGAATCGCACACGCTCGTGCGTGTGCGATTCCTTTTGTGCTCCCCCATTGGCCTTTTCGTGCATCTTTGTATAAAAGACTGCACGCAATTGGCCAAAGGCTGGCGCATTGCTCCGCCCATGGCCTATTGGTGTCTATTACACGCTTGCTGCGCGTAATAGACACCAATAGGCCATGGGAGGAGCAATGCTCCTCCCATGGCCTTTTGGTGTCTATTACGCGCTTGGTGCGCGTAATAGACACCAATAGTGCGAGACAAGGATACAGCCGGCTCGAGCTGGGCTAGCACCGAGGACCGGCTAATTTTATTACCTTCAAGGAAATTTCAAAAGGCTTTGGGGCTTTAATGGCAGCCGGGGCCGACCCCAGAAGTCTGCTAAAACGCTGCGTAAACAGAGGATTAGGGCCAAGCGGGGGCCAAAGGCTGCTTGCAGTTCGTGTTTACATTGTCATCTGACCTCGCGGGGAGGAATGCGGCTGAGCCCATGCTTTAAAGCCCTGTGGTGTACAGTAGCGCTTCAGTTCACTGAACTACATTTCCATTATATTTATTTTTAATTTACAGGCGGATCCGCGGAGCTAAACTCACTCAAGGCCTCAAAAACAGAGAGGCGAGTCACCTTTCAATCCGGCGTACAGTCACTCGGACAGCCTCTCGGATTGTAACAAAGGTTATTCACGGGGCAGATGCTGTTTGTTAAAAATGGTGCGACACGTGAAAAGTGATTTTAAGGAATACATGCGGGATACATTTCATGCAACTGGTCCGCATTGTTTTTCTTTGTTTTATGCAAAAAAATTACAGCCGAATGCACAAATAAACCAGTTTGCCTCAACCTCGTTTATGCACACTGCAACATCACTGCAAAATGGTTTTGGCCTTTTTTTGCACTAGTGCAAAATGTATGCAACGTGGTCTCAGCTGCCAAGTAAACAAAATCTCTGTTACAAGTGCTTGGCAAGGCACCACCCCCCCTCCCCTTGCCCCCCAATCCAAAATTCGTCATCGCCCTGTCATATGCAGGAAGCTGTGAGTGATTTCCCTTAGTCACCAAGGGCACATGCCCAGAGTCCCAGAAGAACATAATTTTGGAGGGAGCGTTGGTCACTTTTTTGTTGGCTGTGCCTAGTGTTTGTTTGTATATGTTTCTGGACAAGCCCAGATGGAAGAATAATGAAAATATGTTTTCTTTATTTTTTAAGTATTTATTTATTGTAGCATCTCAACAAAATGACTTTACAACTCTGCAGCCACAGCCCTCGCATCTTTTTAGGTCTCGCGCCTAGCGTTGCACTGTGTAGCAGTGCTCGCGCAGCACGAGAAATTTAGTAGGTGAAAAACGGGGATTCAGCATTGACCTAGGAATCGCACACGCTCGTGCGTGTGCAATTCCTTTTGTGCTCCCCCATTGGCCTTTTCGTGCGTCTTTGTATAAAAGACTGCATGCAATTGGCCAAAGGCGGGCGCATTTCTCCGCCCATGGCCTATTGGTGTCTATTACGCGCTTGGTGCACGTAATAGACACCAATAGGCCATGGGAGGAGCAATGCTCCTCCCATGGCCTTTTGGTGTCTATTACGCGCTTGTTTGTTATTAACTTTACACTATTCAGCGCAGCGCCTATTTCACGAGTGCCGTGCTTTCAACTTTAAAGCTCCATTTCTCCGTAGGGTGCCCTCCCTCCCACCACCAAAAACAAGCTACCTATTGAACTCTCCTCCCACCCCAGCTGCCAGGTTAAGGAATTCATCAGCGGCCGGGTTCAAAACTCTTCCGCTACGTTTTTGCTTGCAGCTTGGACGCTGCATTTCTCAGTAGGGTGCCCTCTCTCGCCTTCCTCCCACCACTTCGCACCTCCCTCCCCCCTCCCATGCTGCCGGGCTGAGGAGACTGCCCCTTCATCATCAGCCAGGCTCAGCCTTTCCCGGGATCACCTCTTCAGCTGCAAGAGCCACGGTGATCAGCCGCTGAGACTGCCTCAGACCTGCCCACCTCTCCCTGCAGCTGCCCACAACACCATAAAGAGTTGTTGCAGACAGGAACTCTGTGCAGTAAGTATTGAATTAACCCCATGCTGTTTGTTTGTTTCTTTTTTTTATTTATTTATTGTTTTTGCTTGGTAATCACTGAAATTTTTATTTTTGTCTCTCCCTGCGGTTTCACTAGAGACTTTGGGCCGAATTTTCTTTAGCAAAGGCAAACAAATACGTGGTTTAATCCCACCCCTACCAGCCCTTTAAAAAACAATCCGTATTTACATTCTAGATATTGGCATTTGCTTATTGCACGCAACGTTGCAGCCATTTCAAGTAATTGCACTGGTTATTTCGGTATTATATTGTACAACGAGGGGCCTGCCACTGACCATGTCATACTGAATATTTGTTCACTGAAAACTAGTTGCATTCATTATCTGCGCCTGCTGAGAGCCAGAATACTTTCTTCTAACAGTACAGTTCTCATTGTCTGTTCTGTCAGTTGTCAGTATCATTTATTTTATCACATGATACGGAAATGTATTTGGGCCGACCACTACTTCATTTAATGCAGGCCCGATCACTGCGGAATAGGTATTGTCAAACTTATTGCTCTCTGATTTGGTAATTAGTTATTGCCAAATATAAACCCACCATCTGGCTTGTCTCTGACTTTTACGCAATTGTTCTTTTACGAAAGTTCATTAAGCTGCAGATTGTGGTGTCTCTTTTGAAGGCCTTTATAAAATTAAAAAAAATATGCTGAATGATCGTAATTATTCTCAAAATAGCAGAACACATCTAACATTGGGGCCGATTCCGATTCGGGACGGAAATCTCTCCGACCAAGCCGGACTCGGAGAGATTTCCGACCGATTCGGACTCTGGCAGCCCGACCGAACGAGTACGATGCGCACGTATGCCATCGGACTCGAGTCGGTCGGACTCCCATTGAAGTCAATGGGAGCCTGTCGTACAACGCGTACGCGGGCTCCCATTGACTCAATGGGTGCGAGGCGGACAAGGGTGCCCCTACAGCGAAGCGATTCACGCCATACACGCACAGGTAGGGGGGACCCATGGGTCCCCCCTGTGTGCGACTCGCACGGCTACGCATACAGGGGGGTCCGGCACGGACCCCCAAAGTACGGCTCCGACTGCTCTTTCGAGCCGGAGTCCGCGGCTCGGTCGGACTGCTCGCGACGCGCATCGTTCTTACCCGGCCGGGGAACGTCTCCATTGCGCGGTGCGAATCGAGTCCGAGCGAGCCGGTCGGTGCGGTTCGACCCGGGAACGAGTCGGTCGGAGCGGTCGGGACGCCCGGACGAGTCGGTCGGCGATTTCTCATCGTACTCGCTCGCCCGGACGCGCGTACGAATCGGTCGGGAAATAGGGCTCCGAATCGGATCCGGTTAAGCCGAATCCGATTCGGAGCCCTACCGGCCGAGATCGGAATCGGCCCCATTGTATCTGAAAGCTGCTTCATTAGGTTAAGTATTAGCAGCATAACAAAGACAATCAGACATTTTATTATATCTAGTGTATATTTCTTAATTAAAACATCTCAAAGTCCAGTTTCAGTTTAGACACTTTAAAAATAATTAAAGAAATGAAATAATTAACTGAACAAAGACCACCCATGTATACCGTACTTGGAATTGTTAGCAGTCTTTTTATTTGTGCAGTATAATGTCTTTTGATATGCGTGTTTAATGTTTTCTCTTCAGTTCTTTTGTTTTTTTTCATACACGGTACATGATGCGGTTGTAGATTGCCATGCTTCAGAGCCTCCCCTGGCTAACTCTTTCAGACTGATTTATCTGGGCAGACCCCTGGGTGGGTACATACTGTAGGATACCGAGTATAATTCAGTTTTTCTAGTGCTTGCTGGTTACAAGATGAGTCACATTTTGAAGGGCTCTGGTCAGCTAAGCAAATGCATGTTACATTGCCAGTATCCAGAAGGCATCTGGACTTCTTTCATTATTAACGTGGCTGTGTATGAATCGAAATGCACCAAATCCTGATAAGGTTGGTTGTTTCGAGACTGTGCGCATGCAAGTTATTTTAGTTTTTTAGACCGCTATTGGCATTGTAAATAACAAAGCCTTTTATTTGTGTTTTAAAAACCTGAAAGATTGCACCGCTTGCAGTTTTCAAAACACATAAACAAAAGGCATTGTCATTTACAATACCAATATCTCAAACTCTCGCAAATGCGAGACCTATTGCATTGCAAATGCTTGTTCTGCCAAATGTAATTACCTTTGTCTTCCTCAGATTGACTTGCAGATTGTTGGTAGATGTTTAAGTGTGCAGCTGTTTAAGCAACCATTGCAACCATACCCTTGTTAGGGTAAAGAGGGCAAAGTCATCTGCATAAAGGAGGTTTCAAATCTCAGCTCTGCCTGTTCTTGGGGAGTGGCAATTGATTGTATCAAGAGTTTGTGGGAGGTCCGCAATAAATAAGTTAAAAAGCAGGGGGGCTAACACACACCCCTGGTTGACTCCCCGTGCCGTTAGGATTTTCTTGGACAGGTATAAACCATACCCCAGCTTGACTTGAATCCAGGTATTGGTATGCAACTGGATTATTGGATCCAAGAGTTTAGGAGGGAATTTACATATTTTTAATTTGGCCCAGGGCACCCCTCTCGGCATGCAGTTGAATTCTGCCTTGAAGTCCACATAGCAGCAATGTAACTGTGGAAAATATGACTTTGCCTTGTCATTCAAAATTAATAGGGCTAAGAGATCAGTGAGTGTGCCAGACTTCACTGTAAAACCAGTTTGATTCTTTTGGAACAAGCCCGTTCAACTCCATCCACTGTCTTAAGGCCTCCAAGAGCAGGCTGGTGAAATACTTGACCTTCCTATCAAGTAATGCGATCAGCCTATAGTTGCTGGGGTCAGATCGAGAGCCTCCTTTGTAGAAGGGGTGGATTATTGCTGAGCGCCATGAGTCGGGTATAGTTGAACTCTGCAAACAGTTCTCAAAGAGTTTGGTTAAGTGATTAGCCTAGAACAGAGCGTTGAATCTTAAAAGGGCCAGTGGCAGGCCATTAGGCCCTGGAGTCCCTTCAGATCTTGCCTTTGATATTATCAATTCCAGCCTATTTGATGCAAGATGTATTTCTACAGTGGTTGTCTTGAGCTTGCGATGGATGTTCACTGAGTATTACTGATGGACGTGTTACGCTTTGGCTGGGAAGGTGGTCTGTTCCTTCGATTGAATGGAAATGGCTGATGAGAAATGTGGCCCATTCTGGCTCCCTGATGTTTTCTCTACCCAGGCCACAGGTTCCATTTGTTTATTTTTTAACCGGGGCCCAGAAATGTTTTGAATTGGGCTGCTTACTCGTGCACAGAAGAATGAGCCAGAACTGCTGGTGTCGGCTTTGTTTCTCTGCATAACATGCCTGTCTGTAGATGTTTTGTGCTCTTTTGTAAGCTATAATTGACTCTACGGCCCCTGGATTCTTCTGACCATCTCTCAGGGCTTTCTTTAAGGCCTGGGTCTGTGTGGAGGCAATGCTTGGGTTTCAGCAAACATATTGGCGAACAGGCTGTTGTAACTTAGCGAGCAGTTGAGTACAGAGAGTTGACAAGTCAGCTATCGGGTCTGGAGTTCAGCGTGGCTTGAGCGGTGAGCTGCACGCACTGTTTCATGATGGTGGAGCTAACAGAGGGATTCCACTTTAGATGCTTTAGATTGTCGGATCGGACACCACAGTATGTCGCCCAGCTGATACATGATATGATGGATTAAGGGCGATGGTGATTATCTAAGGACGATGGTCACTCTCAGTACGGGCGGCGATGCTGCAACTTTCTGTGTGTGGGAACATTTCTGTATTGCAGATGGTAAAGTGTAAATAGGATGTCGTGTTACTGTTTGTCCTTGTCCAATTTGGAGGTGTGCCTTGTGAAAACCTACCATTCAACACTGTGTATCCAATGCTATGCTATAAAGTTGGCTTTGATTGTTCCGTGATATCCTGTGGGTGGCCTAGCAGGGGACCTTCAGCATCCTCAGAGCTCCCTTAGAAAAGATTGGTGCTAAAGTCCCCCGTGATCAAGCAGTCAGCTTGAGGGAAGTCTACAGCTAGGTCACAAAGGATTGAGATTAAGCAATTGAGCCTTGCCCACTTTGTCCTTGTGCTAGGATTGATGTGCACATTGAGTATCAAAAGAGGGTGCAGCAGTCACCAGGTTATTATTTTAATTCCTAAGAGCCACCACTCTTGGAAGGGAATCAATTTGACATTGCTTTGCAAGTTGCTGAGATGTAACTAAAAAGGCCCCCATGGGTGTCCAAATTTGTGATCCCTGACTGCCATCTTCCAAGTGTTCAATGAAGCTATTTATGGGAAGGCTTTTTATGGCTCACGTTTCCTGCAAAGCAAGAATTTTGTGGCCTGTTAGAAAGGTGGGTAGGTCAGAAGAGTGCATTTTCTGCTGGAGGCCGCTGATAATCCAGGAGCAGAGAACTGGTAAGGGCGACATCAGACATTTGGGGGCTGGGTGATTGATTCCGTTTGGACGGCTCCCGGACAGAACTGCAGACAGCCAATTCCAGTCTCGAGGTGGTAGATAGCAGTCGTGATCCGAGATCTGCCATTACTGACCGCACAGCCTTAAGCACTTTTTTAAATCAAATATGGTTTGTTTGAATGTGGTTTAAGAGTGGGTTGAGGTTTAGCCAACACTGTTGGATAGCCGGTGCCTGTGTGTGGGCAGATTTTAATGCCCCATGCAGTGAAAATCTCTGAACGGGATAAGAGCGTTTGAGCCCATCTGAGCAAGTTGAATGTTACCAGTGTAGCTTCTGAGGTTTGTGAGTCCCTGAGGGGGAGGAATTTGATTAAGATAATATCGCGTGGTTCCAGCACACCAAACCCAGGAGTTGTTTTTAGCAGTCTTAAGATATTAGTCTTGCTTAAAATTTCATGTGGGCCATTCAAGTGATATTCAGGTATGAACCATAACTTTAAATTTGTACTATGTGAAGTTCATTCCTGTTGTTGATCACACTTCCTGGTTAAGTCTTGATCTACCAGTAAAGGCCTTGATGTGATTCCCAGGCTGTGCACCTTTGGACCTCTGGACTGTTGGAGATCTGATAGTATTGCACCAGTTGAACCTGGGGCATTGAAAATCGTTACTCTTATCACCTGAGGAAGTCTCTTCTGTTCCCCATACAGTCCTGCAGGTTCTGTTCTTATTGTGGGATACAGAGGTTGTTGCGGGACGCTCTGACCTCCACTGCTTCGAATCCGTTTTATATGTTTTGTTGAGAACAATGGGAACAATTTGCAGGAGGTGGTGGTGGTGGTGGTGCTGCCACTGTATGTGTTTAATTGTTTCTGCAGTCTTTTTTTTCCCCTCTTAGTGAGTGGGCGAAATGGTTGTGATTCAACAGTAATTGTTCTTTTAACAATTATAGGCTGACTAAGATCAGCGATCACATTATTTGGCAGGACAGATGGAATACTGTTGTGGTGGTAGACCGTGCCGCTATTCTCAGATGGAGAGATTGGGCCATTGGAGGCAGTGCTGAATGCTTCATTGACAATTGCCACAGGGCTAACGGCCAGCAGCTGAGCCCCAGGCCCCCGTCCGATGCTTGAGTGTCCATTGTTGGTTGTGCTGTCAGACGCCGGTCTAATTTGGTTAGAGGCTGAATGTGTAGGTCACGCACATTTGCGTGGAATATCAGACAGACCCTAGACTTCATCCTGGACAGTGTTGACAAACATCAGGAGTGAAGACAGACGGTCTATGATAGGAGAACAGCAGCAAACAGACTGGACCAGACTGGTGGCCCAATTGTGCTCTAACAATGAGCGTTTTAGATTGTCCTGCTTGCTGTCAATTCCTGCTGTAAATACTGCTAAAGAATTCAAAAGATCCTCTTGTATGTCCAGTTTATCAGAGTGATAATTTAGGGCTGAAACAGTGGACTGGATTGTTTGCAACAGTTGTGGCCAAATTACAAACGGAGAGACCAAAGCCTTGTTGGGACTGGTTTTTACTTCCTGATTGAGGGGCCGAGATCTGTGAGAAAGAAAGAGGTCTCCAAGAGAGACTGATCATTTGGTTCTGTACTGCCGGGTTGTTGTATGGGGTCCCCTTTACCTTCCATGTTAAGTGGCTTAGTGGACAAAAGTGGTATTATGTTCCCCATTGGGTACCTCGCCCATTGGGCAGCCAGCACGCTTATGATGTCAAAAATGCTGGAGATTATGGTAATGCAGCCTACACGTGTCTCCACCATTGGAGCAGATTGTGTTATATTGGCTAGGTTTGCACGGGCCATGGTTTGGGAGCCTTGTAGATCCTGTGTACTGGGATGCGTAACTTGAAGAGCAGTTGCTGAGGAAGCAAATAGAAATAAGGTCTGCTGGAGTAGCTAATGTTGAGGAAAGGTGGTTAACAGGGAGTGCCCATGAGAAAGGCTGTTTACTAGGCTGACGTTTGGCTGGAGTTGGAATTGACTCTGAGACTGTTGCCTTATGTCAGACTAGTTGGACATTAGTGTTTGCCTCCGACACCATGCCACAGGGACCGTCCTAGGTTGAAATAGAACTGATTTTCAGAGGTGGTTGTACTGTCGACTCAACTTTAAGCAGCGTTAGCATGTCCTCCAGCTGATCTGAACTATGGAAGAGTGGAGGGCTACCCATAGCACCTTTAGTAACATCTGTAACAGGTGTTTTTAAAAGTAGTCCAAAAGAGAAATTGCACGGGGTGAGGGGTGCCTACTGGACTACTGGAAGTTGGCCTGCATGGATGGGGGTAGTGGCGAGTTGTGATTATGGTGTAACATTCAAAGGTAGTCAAGAGGCCTGGACCCAGCACTGGAGACTTGGCAGGTTTGGGTGAGCACTGAAGGATGGAATCTTGGGCTGACTTAGGGGGTTTTCTGGGCTGTCAGTAGTTCCCACTGAACTTGATCTATCTGTGCCTTGTAGATGCCGAGGGCACCCTCCTCGTTCTGCCGGGCTCATTGCTCTTGTTTAGGCAAGGGGTCACCAGGAGCGCCACCACACCTCCCCTTTGCAGGAGTTTCCTGCTTGGATCCCGGGGGAGTGGCACAAGCACATTGGCCATTGCACCTTTGGGTGGACTTTTCACAGTTGAGTGGGAATATTTAATGAGCGTATCTTGTTTCACTGGTGCCGCCAACCTGCATGCACCTTGAGGCATGGATCACATTGTAAAAGGTATGAGCACACCAGGCATCTGATGCGAAATGGACCAAGAGCAATTGCCGTTGTTTCAGTTTGTATGTTGAAATGCAGCTGCTGAGAATGAATTTGTGGGTTGTGATTTGATCACTTGCAGGCTCCCAAGGGTGCAGATGCATGGGCAAAAGCTAATCTGTTGGTGCACTGGCCACTTGGTGTAGCACAGGCTGGCCTGCCACTGGTCACCACTGTACTGCTGGGACCATGCCCTGGTTTTACCCACTTATCAGTCAACCACCAATGGTGCTAACTGTACTGGATTTCCTCTCAGCCTCAAGCAGGAAAAGCGTAAAGTCAGGTTTTCCCAGTGGCATCCGACACACTCACTGTTATCGTCATGCGCCAATGTCAGAATCCGGCTCTGACTGAGCTTCCCTCCCCTGTTGCATGTAGCACAGTGCTGTGTGCTACATGCAACAGGGGAGGGAATTTGGCAGAAGTAGTAGGTGCAGGTAAAGCCAATGTATTTTTGTAGATGTACCCTTCCAAGGGGGAGACAAGGCAACATGCCAAGGCTTCCGGCAGCAGGGAACAAAGAGCACGGTATGCAGACATGCTGATGTGGCAGCCTCACTGGCCTAATGCCGGTTGCTTCCGCACTAGCCTCACCCACCTCTAAAACTGCTGCTACACTCTCCGGACCTGACTCCGGTTGTATTGGGCCGACCTGGCCCACAGGAGATACCCAAGCCTGGTGGGAGGAGGGCGGCAAGGATGGCAGGCAAAAGAAGCAGAAACAGCAAACCTGATGGCCTGCTTGTTGCAGGGTAACAGAGAAGCAGGTTTCCTAATGCTTGCTGCCCGCTGTACGTTTGCCAAGGACCACTTGCTGGGGCTGCCGGGGTTCGCGGTGGGCTCCTTACTGCTCACCAGGAGCCGTTCACCTGTTCCTCATCCTTGCCTCAGCATTTGATGTCACCGCCAGATATGAGGCCAATGACTCTAAGCAAAAAAATGTTTATTATAAGAATAGGAGACATAATAAAGAATGCACCTCTGCCAGGGTAAATCCAATACAAGTGTTAAAAACAGACATACCAAAAAACATAAAACCTACAGGCAAAGAGCAACGTGTTACAGTAACACAGTGAAAGCACCACAAAAGTACTCCACAACAGTTTAGAAAAATAGCCAATATTTATCTGAGTAAATCAAGAGCAAAGCAATCAAAATCCAACATACACAAGTCAAGATACGAATTTTGCAAGATTAAATCAAAATACAATGCTTAGAAGTCAGTAGCTCCAACTGGGTCTATCTGGTCATGTTTGAATGAGGCAAATCTAAAAGTTCAGTCTGACCATGATGGAGCTCGGGCTGAATACAGGAGTCACACAGACCTGCTGACAGTACCTTGGATGCGTGGATTCTAGGGGACGATGCGTTGAACAAAAGAGGGGATGCATAGCTGTCAAAGGCATTGCGTTTTTCCAAAGTCTGGCAACCTCATTGATGCGTCGATGTCAAAAGCACTGTCATCGGACCGTTGTGCTGATGTAGAACCGCTGGGATGTAGGCAATAAATTAGTGCAAAGGACCGGGAATTCTTCAGGGACAGTGCCTCGCAGATGGTAGTGATGCAGTGTCCGAGACTCATGCAGCAGCAGTGATGTGGAAGCACTGCGTCAGCAAATTCCGGGCTGCATTGTAAGTAGTAACCATTGCACTGTGCAGTCAGCGAGCGGTGTCAACAACTTCAGTGCAGGCAGTGGTAATGCATCGAGATAGCAGAGAGGTGCGCCAGTTCCAATGCGTTGTTTTCCTGTGTTGCAGCACCAAACACTCACTTCCAAATGCCCAGGACTGGATTTGGCACTATTTGGCACAGCAGGGCTCACAGCAGAGGAGCCCAGGTGCTGGTAGGAAGATGCAGGTGAAGTCTTTGATATCCCTGAGACAGGAGGCAAGTCCAACAAGCCCTTGAGACCCTTTAGAGATGCAGGATTTAGAGTCTAGTGCAGTCCCCTCACTCCCAGACAAGAAGCACCAGGCACCAGGCCACCATAGCAAAGCAAGCAGCCAAGTGGCAGCCCTTCCTGGCAGCACACAGCTCCAGTACTTATACACATTTTAGTAGCCTTTGAAGTAAGGAGACTTCAAAGAAAGGTCTTTGTAGTGCACAAGACCCTGTCCTTTCATGCCCTGGCTCCCGACTCACTACAGGGGGCTATGCAACCCTTTGTGTGGGGGCATGCCCAGCCCAATTTATATGCAAGTGTCAGCTCCTCCCACTCACTCTAACTCTAACTAAATGAGCCACAAAGTTCTTAAAATGATTTAGACATTTACAACCCTCATCAAATCATCTGAACCGCTACCACACAATTCAAATCCTTTAGGGTTCACCTTAAACTCTGGACCATGACTCTGCGCTTCATCTTCTGATTACCCGAATACAACAAATACAGCCTTGACAAATTCAAGAACTGTTGTTCTTCCTCATCATGGCGAACCCTCTTATCACATGCTTGACAACTGTAAACGCATAGTAAAGTCTGGCAAAACAACCATGAAAGAGACATTTTTTTAAGGTATGTCCATAAATCTCACCTTACTCATGCACATTAAATACAAGGGCAACACGGGCTCCTCGATATGTCTGCTGGAGTCCCAATAAATTGTCTAGAACACTTCTTCCTAACCTGAACTACTATCAGCACTAAATATGTGAAGAATGACAGTCATGATTCTCTTACATAAAGAACAAGTAAAATTGTAAAACTGACATAAACCATCACAAGAAAACTAGTGAATGTGCCAATTATCTCAATTAACTCCCTAAGACATGCACTTATTGAAGCACAAGCCAGCTTCTCATTCTGCTAGACAAACTCACCAAGGCTATCTGTACCATGTAAAACCTGGGCCACATCTCTAATAAAACCTCCATTAATCTCAAACCAAATCATCCACACCATAATATATTTATATAATATATTTAATAGATGGGTGTCAAAAAGAAACTCTTAAAACACCATTCTGTAAAATGCATTCATTCGAAAACTTTACACACAGCAGCCCCAACACTACACAAACACTAGATTAGCAATATCAAATCAGGTTTTATACAACACTATAACTAATTCCAACATGTGAAATCTCTATGCAAGGCTACCAAACACCAATTGAAGCCACTTTCCTGACCTCTTCCACACTCATCATAAAATCAACCAACCTTAATCAACAATTAAACAACAAAATAAAAGCAAGAGACACAAAATGAACTTCAGATTATCTGCTATAACTACCAACGGTGTTCTTCCCTTCAATATTAGCTGGCTCTGTTTTAAACCATCCCCCGTAATGCACTATAAAAGCAGTATCATCCAGCTACTAATAGACCGCTCTTGTGATTACAATTCCATTCACTCCTTCTTAGCAAATCGTCTCCAGGCACTCATACTCACATCCTCAATATTTTCAGTTCCTCCATTTGTAGAGGGAAACTCCAACCATGATCAGATAATCTCTTGCCTGAATAAGATCAATTTTACCCTAAACAAACTTCTACTACCCACTTTGCCCTTCTACCCTTCATTGACAAAATCATTCACAGAGCTGTATCTACCAAACTACCACAATACCAGCACCACCATACCCATCGTCAACTGCTATAAATGCAGCATTCAGGGTTCTGATCAGGATGAGCCTGGGGAAATGCAGTAATGTATATGATTTACACAGTGCTCTTGCAATCTCAAACAATACAGCTACCCCCCATTACATGAAGTCAGTTTCTGCTCTCAACAATCTCACTTTGCCATTCTAGTTGACATTTCCTTGAGTTCAAATCAGTTAAAAATTATGTTTTACCTTTGTATTAAATCCCCAGGGTCACACTCTGTAAAGGAATCCATTCCAATCACCGTGACATCCAGTGTCTGAATTCAGCCTCTGAACTGATGTGTGTCTGCACACGTCTCCATTAAGTTTTCTCACCAAGAATGAGTTTGTCCTTATTGTTGGATGCTAATTTTATGCCCAGATCCACCCTCGGCTCTCAGAACCCAGAGTAGGGCTTCTCCACCTCGCTCATAAACTGAGTAAAGTCACAAGGATTCCAAGAGAATTCTAATCTGTCCTTCAAGGCACCTGTGAGCATTTCATCATTGCTCCCTACAATTGTGTGTACACCTGTAGAATACACATTCTGCATACTTCCATCTTCCTTTCACATGTCTAAAGAGCTCAAATGGCCACCAGGCATCTATGTGGAGTTTTAGGTTGCCAAGATAACACTCAAAAGTGGATGGAATTTCATGATCAATTGTACTACCATTTTATTTACAAAACATAGCCTGTTAAAGTTTTCAGATGAATCACCTCTTATTCCATCTCAATATCCATCTTTATACCAACCAGTAATGGGGAATATTGACTTTTTTATGCCATTGTCAAACCTTGACACTCACCTCATGAAATGCTTCAAGGGGAATGGATCATTAAATGCTCAGAAAGAACCATATTGAAAACATACATTTTTTTAAGCTCTATTTGCTGCCCTTTATTGTTCTGCTAGTGTTAGATCAGAGGCTGGTCGCTATATAAGTGTAGTGTTCTCCCTCAGAAGGGTTGTCACTTGCCAGTACAGTAGGCTGTAGTAATGTCATACCTACCTGTTCCAAGTGAGTCAAACTGTGCCCTGGATGACAATGTTGGAAACACAAATCACAGAGAGACCCAACTTCACATCAGGACCAACTATTACAAAAGGCAAATATTATATTACAAGAAAACAGGCTAAAAACACAAACAATGACAGAAAACAGATAGGAATTTAACACAATCACAGCATATGATGAGTAGCGCCAACTTTTTAAAATATTTTGAGCAGAGTTTCATGACAAGATTATCTGCGAGGAAAGCGGAAATAAAGGGGCCCGGCGGATCGTCTGGAAAAGTGATCAAAAGGTCAGCGAGCAATATTTTTGAAAGATATTCGTGGGTAAATGGATAACATATTAAAGAAATGTACAGTCTGTAACAGTTGACATCTTAGAGAGATGCCTGTATTCTCAGTAGTGTTTCTTTTTCCTCCTGATAATAGGCATTGATTATCTTACTGCATTTTGGGGCATGTTTATCTATATACGGAGCAAAGAGTAACCAAGAAGACATAAAACAGTCTGATGCATGATGAAAAGTAAAACGTTAAGCAGAGAGCCTCACTAGTTTCTGATCCATGGTTACCACTATAGTTCCATGGTTACCACTAGAGTAGAAGCTCATAACCTCCCTCCCCTTCTGTGTCTCTTAATGTTTGAGGCTGCCATGGCTGCATGTTGGTGCAATGCACACCTCAAAAAGCATGATATTTAAAGAAAACCAACAGGGAATAAGTTGTTTCTTTCCTTGGTTTACGTTTTAAAATTGCATAAAGTTTAGATTTTAACTGCCTTGAATTAATAAAATTATTTTCCCGAAACATCTTTGATGGTGTGTGTCCATTTCCTAAATGATTATTCTATCAGAATTTTTCGATAATTTAATATAACATTTAGTTACAATGGAATGGGTTTTTGGAGGCATATTTAAGCCAAGAAATTAACTTGGTGCACAGACAGAATATCGAGTTTTAAATGTCGACATACACAAATATCGAGTTGGAAATATCGTGATGCAGAAATATCAACAGCAAGAATATCGTGGTCAAGAATATCAACTTGGAAG